>JBAJNP010000143.1:0-131912 GCA_036877545.1 Yasuhikotakia modesta | reverse complement strand
CAATGCAAAGAGCAGAAAATGCAAACTGTCTACAGATTGCATCTGGGTCTCTTCATGAGATGTGCTTATGCCATTAAAGTACAGTTAGAATATTATTGTTATGAACTCTTTCTGCAGATAGCAGCAGCAATTATAATGCTATTAAACTGATCAATGGTGAATTCCTGATGATTAAGGCTTGAAATTGTTGGTTTGATCCATGTTCTTACACAAAACACATATCTGTCTTTGATTTGTTATAATTTATTTGTTTGGAAAGTCAGTAACCCAGTATTACATTCACATCTACCAAAAGGCATGAAAGTATGAAATATTTTACACTGGTAATTGTTATGGTAAAGAATTTGCATGCTAACAGAGCTGCAATGAGATTAAGAAGAGGACATCCTGAGGTGCAGGTTTGGTTTGGCTCACTAAATTAAAAACACTTGGCAGGACAGTAAACAGTACATTTGGGGTCATGTTTAATGATAGTCTAAAGTCTAAACTTTAGATTCTACACAAAAAACAACCAAGACCAACAACAACCAAATGGGCATTGACATGCAAAATTCATGCAACTTCAGTAAAGGAACTTTGAATCACAGTTTTATTAATACACTAACCTATATGAAACACACTGTCAAAATGTGGTGTGATAGTGTGATACATTTAAGTAAATATATAAAATATGAACAAATTACTGAACTAATAGATTAGTTGGTATTTATTGTTTTAGCATGTTAGAGCTGTTCTCACAGCTGCATCATTACATATCACGTTGATCAACCGCATCCATGACTCTCCTTACCCAGCCAAGTTCAGGATTCACACAGATATCAAGAAACCTTGAGGTGGTAAAACTGTTACAGAAGAAAGTTTACAATTTCTCCGCATTGCAGGCTTGCAAACATACAGCAAATTTCTGTTGATCCATCATGATTTAAAAACAACACTATAAAAAAACCATTCATGTCACTGTTTGTACCCATTTTCTACAGAAACAGTAATTGCACACTGAAACTGAATGTGGTAGAACTTACATGACTCCAGGCTTGGTGCAGTCACTTCTTGTTCCCACATAGGACATAATTCTACTGCTGGGGACTTCTCTCTCATAAAAATTAAAACAGCATCTCTCTTGTTCTTTGTGACCTGTGTTGAAAATGTTGTTTTACCACAGATATCAACACAGATAAACAGATGTCTAAATTTTTAAATATACCACTAGATTCAAATCACTATTTCATTCTGAAATTGAATTTCCTAACATATCAATCAACAATGATAAATAAACAATATTGATGTGTAATTCATATCACTAAATGAATAAATAAATTACAAAGCTGGGCTTTACAGTGACTTACCTATGGCTAATGCATCAGATCKCTGAGGGACCACCAGAAGTCCAACAAGAAGAAAAATATAATAATGATGCATAGCTACAGATTGTGCTTCTCCAGATATTGTAGATATCAACTGTATAATGTCCTACAAACAGAACAGTGCATTTTAAAGGTAGAAGAGGAGGGGTGGTTCTTTCATGCATCAAAAAAGACCACCTTCTGTATAACTCATCAACTACATTTTACCGTAAAACATTAAAAAGATAATCAACAATGAATATTTACCTATTATTTATTTTTTTAGTTGTTTCTATTCCAATGCATGCCAGACAGACAAAAATCCAGCCCTCCTAATGAACCATTTCATAAACTGCAGGAAATAAAGACAAGCTCAGAAAGCTAAACAGTCAGATGCAGACCTGAATAGCAGAATACCTCAGTAAGAAGATGCATTACAATGAACATCCAAAACTGGCAGAAAATGTACCTCAGACAAGAAGCAGTACTTGAAACATGTAGATCTCATGGAGGCTTTGACAATGCAGCACCTGAGGAGCTGGTTTACTGCTGATGGACTTTGAGCAGCTCAAGACAGAGAACCAGACATTTAAAAAAAAGTTGAAGGAGTGCAGCACAGAGCTTCTAAAGATATAAGAGAGTTTGACTTCTGGAAACATTTCAGAAGCATCTAAGCTTCATAATCATTCTGAAATGAACATTTTTAATTGTAATATTTAGTAGTAATTTTTCTGTTTTTCCACTTATTTTTAAAGTTTTGTATATATTTATATACTGGTATTTCACCTGTTTTTTTTCAGTAAAATGTTTTTGCGGATAAGAAGCTATTCATATAATAAAATATATTCACAATATGAAGTTTTTTTCCTCATCAGGACTACAACCTTTGCGGTGTTAACGCAATGCTCCACTAGTTGAGCTAACGGGAAGCCATAATAACTTTATAGTTATTATGACAGAATATGCTTTCTTAGGGCACTACCTTGTACAGCAGAAAGAGAATATGGCCAAAGGCACTGAACGGACAGAAGCTGATGCAGTGGTGGCCATAAAACGTGACGCGCTATGACGCGCCCATGTCCAGGATGTCTAGAGTAGGTCCAGATAAAGAATATTATCTATTGCAATGTATTTAAAGTTACATACAATTTTGTGTAGTTAGTTATTTAGTGTGCAAATAAAAGAACAAAAAACTAAGAAGTAACTCTTAGCTATCTAAAGAGGTATTCTATTTATATAGTACTGTAGGTGTAATAGTCCGTTTCTTAGTGTTTTTATCTGAGTGCCAGCAGAGGGCGTTATTTATTATGTATATTTAGTATTAGGTCCTATCGACAGGGCAACCTCATCTGAATTCCAGTGTGTTCTATAAAGAAACATGTTTCAGGCAATTGTGACTTGAGATCGTTCAAATTAAAATGGTTAAAGATTTAAAGTAAGTTATAGTTTGCTTACAGTTTTGAGTTATGCATAGATAGTGACTTCAGCAGCGTCGAAGGGAAACATGTTTCAAAACATTTTCCTGCTGTTACAGCTGATGAAAAAAGCTTAATGCAACTTATTCTTGACTGAAACCACACACACACAAAAACACTGGTTCAAACCCAAATGTTATTTATTTAATATTGTGTGGTGCTGTTGATTTTTCCAGTAGTTCCATTATGTTGTTTTGCTGACTATCAAAACTCTGGTCTCTTACAGGAAGTGCACTTTGAAGTTGTTCAGGTTTTAGGTTTAAGTGACCAACCAAAAATATTAGATTTCCGTTTACAGGAATAAGGTGTTTGTGTTAGAGCCTATAATTTCAACCCTTGCATTTGTTTTAAGAATATGTATTTCTGTAAATGTTTCAGTAAAAAAAATCAGTATAAAAAGTAAAATGTTGCTTCATTGGTTTTAACACTAATGTTAGTAGATGAGACAACATGTTTTGTCACATTCAGCTTTATTGTATTTGATTTGTTTGGGTTCATAGGGCCCCATTGTACTGTAGCAATCCAATACAGATGCAGCTTTACTATTGGAACATAGTTACAATTCCCTGTAAACAAAGTTCACCTTCACTCTTTGCATGTTTGTTAAAATAAAGCTTGATAAAGCTTTGATCTACTAAGAAGATGGTAGTCAATTTTGACACATTTTAAGATGTTTAAAGGTATGCAACATATTTCCATGCAGATTTTCCTCCAAATCAGAAATAAATCAGTTGCTGGTACTTTTATTCTATATTGTAATTCAGTGCATCATAAGACACAATAGCTTTATACATTTTTATAGTTGTGCACTCTGTGTAAAAAAATCTAAACAATGCAGTTATGTGGTAAAAATGTTACCTGAGGTAAATGATTAGGAAAATCAAAGAACAAAGAAAGACAAAAAGATAGATCACCATATGGGTGGAAGATAGTTAGAAACAGTTAATATTAGTTTTAGCATGTTAGAGCTGTTCTCACAGCTGCATCATTACATATCACGTTGATCAATCTCATCTACGGCTTTCTTCACCCAGTCAAGTTCAGGATTCACACAGATATCAAGAGACCTTACGGTGGTAAAACTGTTACAGAAGAAAGTTTACAGTTACTCCACATTTCAGTTTTGTAAATATATAATCAAATTTCTGTTGATCCATTTTGATAAAAAAAAAACTGACTATATTAATGTACAAAAATGTATACATATATAATACAAAACAATTCACTGTTTGTACCCATCTTCCTCATAAAGCTAATAAAGCTAACAGTAATTGTACATTGAAACTGAATGTGGCAGAACTTACATGACTCCAGGCTTGGTGCAGTCACTTCTTGTTCCCACATAGGACACAATTCTACGGATGGGGATTCGTTTCTCAAAAAAATTAAAACAGCATTTCTCTGGTTGTTTGAGACCTGTGTTGAAAATGTTTTTTGTGTTGAAAATGTTTTATCACAGATATCAACACAAATGCTTAAATATAAACAGATGTCCAAATTGCCAATTGTAAACATACCACTGTATCTAATCACTATTAAATTTTAATACATAAATAATAATGATGTGTAATTCATACCACTGAATGAATAAATAAATTACAAAGCTGAGCTTTACAGTGACTTACCTATGGCTAATGCATCAGATCTCTGAGGGACCACCAGAAGTCCAACAAGAAGAAAAATATAATAATGATGCATAGCTACAGATTGTGCTTCTCCAGATATTGTAGATATCAACTGTATAATGTCCTACAAACAGAACGATGCATTTTAAAGGTATAAGAGGAGGGGGCGTGTGTGGTTTTGGTAAGGGGGCAGGTTGTAGGTCAGAAAATGTTCCACTCCGATCGAAAGCATAAAACAAATGCCCTCATAAGTTTTACAGGAAATGTATTTGGTGGTTGTTTCATGCATCAAAAAGTCCTGTATGACTCACCATTAATTCTTATCGTACATATATTTTAAAACCATTCTTATTATGATTATTAAAGTAAAGAGATAACGCAGTGAATACAAACCCAAACTGATTGGTCAGACTCTTTTACCGAGCTAATACTGATAAATAAGAAGTTTTTGTTAATTAACTGGGAATAAACAATAAACATTACACTCAGAATTATTAATTGAAACCATTTCTTCCTTCGTGTCCCAAATACTAAAAAACAATGGAAACAATGTCCTTAATTGTGCTTAATAATCCATATTTCATATTTAATTACCAATATTTCTTAAACAACCAGTAGTTACAGCCTTCTGGGTGCCCTATGCCTTAAACATCATGAATGGCCATTTAAGACTTAATGTAGTTCAAAACCACAGATTCAGACTGCTTTGAGTTAGCGTTGCATTTACAAAGGTAAAGACACAAGTGTAAAAACAAAGCATTTTATATAAAACATGTTTTTAAGTGACATACTTTTAAGTTATGGGAAATTAACAATTAAATGGATGATGACGTAACAGCCGACATTATTAACATTATATTAGAACCCTAGGAGTCTATAAAGAAACAAACCACAAAAAATAAAATACACAAGAAATTGCAAACATATAAGGAAATCTAAATGTGCAAAGCAGCTTGTTGCAGTAGTGTGGGTTTAAACCACAAAAAAGGTGGTGTGAAGCTTTCCAATGACGTTCACTTCTCTTATCAGACTATTTTAATCAATATTTTAAAAGACACTGAGGTCTTCATATATTTATATTCCATCAGAAGTGCCATACATTTCAATGAATATAATACAGAGCCATTTGCAGGTTCATCGGCTGCTGTCAAAAGAAAACATGTGAAATGAGAAGTTACACCGCGGTTCCATAAATTAGGATTAATGCATGTTAATGCATGATTGCAATTAATGCATGTTTTTACACAAAAAGTTTATGATGTTACATAAGGTGTTTGTTCAACATTTATTACTTTTCATACATTTTAAAGAACCTGATTTTGGATTTCTTTAAATCCCAATCTGATGCAATGCTTATGTATGCAAGATAAGATTATTATTATTCAAGACAATATGCAATGTCAAGCATAAATAACTGTCAGATGAGCTGTATGACAGACAAGCCACTAAAATTTTAATCTTCACCTACATTCATTTTAACACATCAACCACATATTAGCCAAACTGTATCAAACTGTAAGTCACATTCATTATAATAAATGTCTGCTTTTCAGTCTATCGTGAACTGTCTATTTAACTGTATTAGGATACTTTTATTAAGTCTGTATTGCAGCATGTTGGGTTTTACAGTGGCACAATATACAGTAGTTATGTTAAAAAATGAGAGAAATAGAATCCGGAAACAATACCACAGTTTTCCTTCAGTATTCACTCAAATCTCTGAATGAAGACAGACAGAAGACAGAAAACGTGTGTGAGATGGGTTACAGGGTACAAAATAAAATACATGATAGTTTGTCAAAAAGCAACTTTGATAGAAAGTGGAAACATTGGATGTGGCATTTCCTGAATCCTACCAAACACAGAAAGCTAATGATTTGTGCCCTTCTATTTTTCTCCCTTAAATTTCGCTTTGGAATTTCAAGATAATAAACCAAAGGAGGAACATAAATCAGTCAACCAAAGCTTTGGAAGAGGAACATGACACAAGAAGGCACGACTGTCTGAAATCTCATTATAGGTCAATTAATGTTTTCACAAGCATTAAAAACAAAACACAGGTAAAAACCAATTATATAATTATAAAAACCTGTATGGAACTGTTGCTTTAGTTCCAGCCATGTGTGCTCAGTTTGAATCTAAGCAATAGTTTGTAGCCAGATACTGGGCTACAAGAATTCCCCTGTCTTTGATGAGGTAACGTGAAATTGCGTTAGCGTTTCAGTAATGGACTGGCCAGATCTTGTCCTTTCTGCAAAGCCTGAAGAACCTGAAACAAAAGAAAAGACCCAATTGTAGTACAAGCAGTACTGATGGACGATCAAAGTTTACTGGTTAACCAACCCAAACGTTTCAAGTTTAGCTACTATTAGATGCGGTTAGACACACAGATACATAGCCAACATTACCATTAAATCCAAAGTATATATAGAGTGTGTGTGGGTAAAGTGTAAAGTGTGTGTGAGTGTACCTGTGGCCATTTCCTATTTTTGCAGTTCATGTTGATGTTGGTGATGCTGGAGAACAGCTCATCAGCAGAGATGTGGTCAGGAAGACGCGTCAGGAACTGAGCAATGTGGATAAAGTCCATGTGTGTGAGAATGTCCTCATAAAGACGCAGGATTCCCAGAGCCGTGCGGAAGAGAAATTCCTCACCATCTCGACAGAAAATGTCCCACACACGACAGGCTATGTCCAGTGGGAGGGATTTACTGTATAAAGTAAAGATCCTACAGGGACAAAAGTATACATGTAGTTATTAGAAATGTATAATATGTATGAACCACCCATGAATGATCTTGGCATTATTATGTATTTTGTGTCTTTATTTACAAAGATCCACCAAGTTTTTATTTATCAGCAATATTCAGTTGCATAATTGATAATATTAATAATTTGCAGTAATTTGTAAAATAAGTACAAAGTAAACAAAATACATAGATGGTATTAATTCTATAAAAAAAATTGAGATTATATTTCTTTTAAGCCAAAAATAGTGAACTAAACCCCCCAAGAAACATGCTTATCTATAAGACACTTACCAATCAATTAAATAAATATCAGCAGATAGGTTGCTATTCTTAAAATGTGCAAACAGCTTTGGTAAGTTTTCTTCAAAGAACACTTCAAATGCTGCAAAGTATGTCAACATCTAAGAAGGCAGAAAACAGTCAATGTTAAGAGAATCACATGAGGACATATTTGTACCCAAAAGTTAACAACCTGACAAATCTGAACAAAATTCTGGGGGACATTCCGAAGAAAAATCAAAATATAGTAAAAACTTTTTGTAAAAATGCGGAAAGAATTCTGTTTAGAATCTATGGGACGTCTCAATAAACCCAACATGTATTTGTGTGTGAGGTCTGCTTGTATAACTCACAAGGCTGTGGTCCACTCTATAGAAGGCCATCTGACATGGCTTGTTCAACAAATTAGCAAAAGCAATGAAGGCATCAGCAATGTCCATGTTGAGGATCAACACTGCTGCAATAAAGGACATTCCCTGCACCTACATGGAAAACATATTGGGAAAAATGAATACACTGGGATTTATGAACAACGCTCACATATAGACTTAACTTGAAGTAACATTCAAAGCAGCTGCTCACTCTTTAAACAATGTCCTTTACCCTCAAACATCACATCAGTGCTGCCTTCCTGTATTAGCTTAGAAAACTGATAAGCATCGATGTAGAGTAACTACACTGTTCTCAAATGAAGGCAGCCAATAGGATGCAATAGTTGTCAGCTAAAGTTGTCAGTTCATTATACATTTATGTTTAACATGTCATATATGTTGTTATTGTAATTAAATGCATTTAATTGATACACTAACATTTATTCTTTTGGTGGATACTTTTCTCCAAAGCGACTTTGTATTTAAGCTATACATTTGGTCTGTATGTGAGAAATTGAACAGATACCCCCTTGCTCTGTTAATGCAATGGTCCTCTAGTTAAGCAGATGTGACATTATAATGAGTATATTTTATATACATATAATTAATGTATTTTCATGTAAACATTGTCATTTAATTACTTTTTAAAAGAATGCTATCTGTTGAATTTCAGTGAAAATTGAAAATATTATGTTCTGATGTTCCAATTTCAATTTGTGGTGTGGCCACCCTGGTGGAAATGTAAAACAGAAACATATGATGCAATAAATAGTGAGACAAGAAAAAATGTAATGTGAAAGCTGTTCAAATAATTTCCCACAGAATTTTTAGTTGCTATTATTAAATGAACTTCACACCTAGCATCTATGTGGAGATGTAATGGCAAGAGCTCTTTGACCACATAACTGAAATAGCTGTGAGCAGGATGTATGAGGGCTGTGCAGCTATGTGGTGCATTAACACAAATGCATTAAAATAAGATGTAAGGCTCCAGTGCATAATAGCTGGAACATTACTGGTCACCACACAAAGCAAACCAACCAAATTATCTCAACTAAAATCCCCATATTTGAGTCAATGTTTAAAAAAAAAAGTAATGAACTAAGGAGATGATTTTGCTCCTCAATAGTGCAATAGTGCATAGCATGTTTACAAATACATGTAAACACCAGAGTAAAGAAGACAGGGATCTTACATATCCCACATCGGGACGGTAGCAAGTGTAAGCTCCCAGAATGCTGTGCAATACATCATGGTATGGGCCACCCTAAAAATAAACCCACACAAACACATTATACAACATCATGAAAATTATCATCAGGTGTTACAGACCTCATCAAACACAACAGATTGACCCTTACCTGCTGGAATATACAGAGATTGGGAAAAGTTCTGGAAATGTCTAACTTTATGAGTTCTAGACTGGCCTCCCGATCAGAATTAGACAGGTGTGAGTCTGGGGAGAAAGTGGGGAGAAACTATTAGTTACAGACAGATTGAAAGCAGAGAAATGCAATTAGCTACAGAACCATCATTTAAGGTTTGATGAAAAATTTTCATTGAAGTGATATGAATAAAAAGGAATAATAACCTTCAATCTCTGTTTCTGCAGCAGCTGTTGGAGATAAAAAGGCATTCCACTTCTCTCTGGCTCTTGCTAAACAGATGTTATACAGCTCTGTTTAAAACACACAAATAATCTTGTGTTGCATATGTGTAAATGCAAACACAGCAATGCTCATAAAAAATTGGTTTGACTTAAACCACCTAGTGATATAAAAAGGTAATTACATCATCTTCATTACTTATGATATCCTCTTAAAATGTGTTTTTGATTTTTAAGAATTTCACACATTTATATTTTCCCAACATTTAACACTTGCACCTTTTGTGCAAACACACAGCTTGCAAAAAAAAAACAAACAAAAAAAAACAATAAAACCACAACAGAACTGTCTTTACAACTGACTTGATTAACCACAAAGTACATGAGTACTGCCTTATTTCACCAAATAACTAAAACACAGCAATGAGGTTTTGCTTTTAGCTTTAATCTTAATGCACAACCACTTAATTAATAAAGTTCTCACAATGAGGAAGATCCTTATATAAAAACAAACTTTAAAATCCAACATTATTTAGCACTTTTACTCTTTACACTGCACGTGTGAGGTTTGTGTGACTGAGCACATATACATCCATTCATACCATCTGTGATGTTGAGCTCATTGCCTATTGCTAAACTCCAGACTTTCCCCCTCACACTAGGTGGCAGCCCCTGCCACCACAAATCTCTCACCCGCTTAGAGGAACACCTGAAACAATGAAGAGAAGTTATTTCTGTTGTGTTTGTGTACCTACACCACAACTGTGTTTTCTTCTCTGACAGGACATGATGATAAAGAGAACATGGATCAAGGCATAAGTGATGAATGATGTGTCTAGGTGGTTTCTTCTGGTCTCACATGCTTTGCCAGTTGGGTAATACCTCCTGGCTCCAGGTAAGAGCAGCATTACCAATGCTGTCCTCTAGTTTACACCTGTGCTCCAGCTGTTTTCTGCGTTTCTGGGCCTCCTTCAGCTCTGCATAGTAAGCAAACCACACCACAAGTGTGAGAGTGTCAACAACTGTGAGAATAACTGTGAAATCTACCAATATTAGAATACAGCCTTTACAACAGCACCATCTAGAGGCGAAGTTTATTAAACTTTATCTAAACTCACCAAAGACAATACTTGTTTCGGCATGCAAGTGATAAAGGGATAGTTCTCATAAAGACTTTCAAATACATGACCCCCACAGACATGCATTTTATCATCTTAGACCATGGTTTTATCTAAAAATCTTCTGTACTGGGGTATTAAGAAAAACACAGCACCCTGGAAGTCCTAAGTGTGAGTAAATTAACAGCAAATACACATCACACATTCATGAACAGAGTCACCTCTCTTCTTAGCCTGAGCCACCATCTCTTCATACTGCCGTCTGTGTTTCTGGGCCTCCTCTTCAGACTTTGCTGGAAGATTCCTACACATATATACACAGTATTTCATTTCAAACTAGCATGTAAATCTGTACATCAATGTGATCGGCTGAGCTCATGTATGTGCATGGCAATAATGTGAAAAGTCATTTCATGATATGCTAGGTGAGTGCTATCATAGAATCTGTCATACACATATGAAGCCATTTCCTCCTGCTTGTATCACAGGGATTACAGTTGTCAAAGTACAGTTGTCAAACTTACGCCGGACGGTTTTCCAGTATAAGTGCTGTTGTTGAAAGAGGCTCAAAGTCCAGGTTCTTTCTTACGTTCTTCTGGGGAGACGTAGAAATACTTCTGTTTCCACTCCTTTCATATTCCTGAAGCAAAAATATTTTTATATAAACAAACCTTTAAAACAAATAAACATTTAACCATTGTAATAAATATATGCACCAAATCAGACATTACTAAAAGCTAATGCAAAAATCAATCCAAAATGTGGTGACATAGATAAACAATAAAAAACTTCACTGTTTTTACCTCTCACCCTGTCAGTAACTAGCTATTATGTATCGCAGTTTCAACCTCATTGACGTTACAAATCACTGAAATGCTAATAATTGATATTTTCTTCATGATGTTACCATCAGCTCTGTTAGTGTTAATGTAAGATGACAGCTGCTGACACAGTGACACAGTCAAGGATACAGAGTAGAAAACACTAACACAGCAGGGAAATGTGCTTACAAAGAGTATGACGCAAGACTGACAACCTAACAACTAATGAAAATTATTCCACTTTGCAAAACAAATTAAATTTGTTTAGAAGTGGAGAAAATGAAGGAGCTGGCCAGGGGTAAGATGACAATGAAGAGACTAACAATAAACTAATCAGTCACAATGCTTAGCTGAATTAAAGTTTAGATAATTTGTTTATTCTTAATTTAGATGTATTAAAATGCAACTTTTAGGATAAATAGAATCAAATTTCTTCAGGGACAGAACCATTTTATTTATTTAGAAAAATGGACAGAACCATTAAAAATATATTCAATAATATACCTTAACAGCATTGTTTCTTGAGGAATGAAATTGACTAGCAATATTACGCAACATATTTTCATGCATGTCAATTTCATTCTTGTAGGCTGATTTCATTCTCAGGGGCCCATTGAGTGTTTTTGCAAATCCTTATTACACCACTGCACAGGTCACGAGGTATGTGCACATATCTCAGGAAATAGTATGGGCCTCCGAAAGTATTTTCCCATGATTATGCTTAGTGCAACATAGCCAGCGATTAAGAGGCATAATGCACAGGCACTCTTCTTGCACAGGCATTCATACAGCATGCATTGCAGAAGAGTGAATATAAAAAAGGCAGAAAAACAAACAATGAATAATTTATTGTAATTTATTATTAACTTTCACACACCACACCTTATGATTTTAGGCCTAAGAACTTGTGTAAATAAAACTCTCAGACCATACCATGTTAGAGAATTTTAACATGCCATTTTTTACAACCTGCAAGTATGGAAACTTATCAGACCAGTAGAAACTGTCAAAGAACTCACATCTCTCACACTGTACAGCCTTAACAAACATCTATAGAATATGATTGGTGGAAACCCTTTTACAACATAGTGACTCTAAAGCTGCCAGTCTGATCTAAACAAAATGTTTTGTTTTATTCATGCAGTCAGAAAGCACATGCTTTTCTTCACTGAATTGGGTGAACATAAATATTTAATTTGTCCCGCATTGTACTCTCTCACAGATAAAGTTAGATGAAAAGACCCACATTTCAACTACAAGCCTAAACAGTATAAAAGGACACTGATAGACTGATAGAGTTTTTCTTGGGCCTCTAAATCAGCTTGTCTTATTTGTAAACCAAGCGCCCACCCATAAATGAGACAAAGCAACAACACAAACACAGCAGGTCACTCTGATAAAACACAGAAGCATTCTGTTCCACTCCATGTCATTTCCTTTACACAAATCCTGTCATTTTTCTCTTTCCTTTCCCTCTCACCTCCCTTTTTATTGATCTCAGGGAAAAGATACAAATAAAAACATTGAAATACAACACAAGAACTCACCATGAACACTGCAGTGCTGAGACATTCAGAATCCAATGTTTCAAACACCTCACGCTTTCATTTTTTCCTAACACACAGTCTTAGCATTTTGTAGAGAAATGCAAGGCACAGTAGCAGACGAAGAACACAAGGAATATGGGATACACCCTGAGTAACAGTAGCATGATACAACCAAGTGCCTCTGCTCTCCTGTCTTTATTATTGCCGTCTCAACCCTGACAAGTTATCTGACACTGTGTTTCTTGCTCTCTATCTATTACTCACTTTGAGAAAACTCACTCCAAACCAGGAAACCCCATATTAGAGGATGAAGAGGATCAGATCGTCACCCCTGCTGTGTGCATTTGTTTTTGTGCATGCATGCTAACATTATTCATCATCATCACAGTGCTGAGAGTGGGTCCTTGATTCCAGCCAGCCTTACTAAAAGATTGCAGCTAACAGGAATGCGAGGCACTGGCACTTTGGTCTTGTGTTATCTGTGTGCTCTGTGTTCGGCTGTGCATGTCTGGATCACGTACAATGAACAGAAATTACTTGTTTAATTTGGGTTGTGTTCCATCAGTTATCATGAGGATCCATAGCTTAAAATATTAATTTCTTAAAAATGCTGGCAGGCACTCCCACAAATTTTACTACCTTAGTTTTTAATTTTGTACAGTATAAAAGGCAGCAGGTGGAATGCTGTAGTGCTAAACACAAAGAACACAAAGAGAGATAAAGGCTGGAGCTGGATGTGGGTGATATGTGGATGGACTAAAATAGTGGGGTTCAAATTACCTGCTGACTCCCTGTGCATTAGAAACAACTAGAAATAAAATATTTCAGAGACTGTTCCATAAAGTCTTCTAGTTAACACGCTCAGCAGCATAAAAACACTATTTCTAAATTGATATTAATTAGCATGAATATCCAGCTAACAGGTTTGTTACTATATACTGTTACTATATAAACACATTGGTGACAGTACCGCCACTGTTGTAAGGAATCCAGCAAGAAACTGTCAGATGCTTTTCCCTCATCAACTGCAACTACTGAATACATGAAAAAGTGTGCTATTTCAATGCAACGCAGTCTGGCAGTTAACAATTGCTTCACAAGCTACTCATTAATGCAACATTTGGCATTTAAGTGTTACTTTGCACCATAATGCAGGAAATGTCATCTAACAGGATAGTATGAAGTAAAACACTAACTTTTTGTCCTATTTTTAATGCTATCCACAACATACATTGTCAAAATAATAACTACTTCTATGCAAGTACAGTGTTACAGTACATACAGTAGTTAACAAGAGTTAATTCAAGATTTTACCTGTATTCTGCCAGGCAAAATACATTAAAGACACATATGAATTGTTTTGCCCTGTGATGTCATTTCATGTATGTGCCATAAACAAATAACTAGGGCCATGCTTTAACAAGCGCAAGTATTATGAACAAATGGACCTGCAAAATATGTGGCAGTAATACAATGAGAATATAGTGGCATAAAAGAGCTACCCTAAAAAGCCACTGAACACAAAAAACATATTTTCACATTTGTGGTTTTGTTAATTGAAAGGCTGCCAAAACTGTCACAACCTGGCCTAGTGTAAGTCTTATATGAGCATAGGAGTGTGAACCTACCTTTTTTATTCCTCTGGTGTCTTTGGTAGGAACCTCTTTAAGTTGAACTTTACCAAACAGCCTCCATCCAGGCTCTCTCTGACCTTCTGGTACACTGTTATCCTTTATCCTCTTAGTAAAGAGACTCCTAACAAATACAAAAATGAAATAAAAAATTTAATCACAGAGGTACTGATGACACAAAACCTAATCTGGATTTAATAGGTTCACCATGTTTATTACAATATTAACGTCTGAAATACAAGGAACTGAAATTTGACAACCGACACTGGTATAAAAAAATGGAATTGATCAAAGACTGTCATGTTCACATACACATTAGAACGAATTTCAACACAGGAATTGTCCCAAGTAACAGAAACAACAGACTATTGTATGACTAACACTATGACTTATGAGGAACATATGATGATGAACAGCATAATACACTATTTTAAGGAGAAGGTTGGTGTGAGAAAGAAGAAACTTGATTGGATGTGACTAATGAAAGCAAGTAGCAAGTAACAGAAGTAACAAAAATGGCAATAAAACAGAAATAGGAAAACATAATACCCGTTAAAGAAGCTTGCGAGTGGTCCCAGTCTTTTTGTCTCTGCTTCATGTGATGTCAACAGTCCCACCGGTTGATGTTGTGGGCTGCTTGCATGTAGATCATTAGCGGTTAGGAGCGAATTGTCAGAGTGGTGCACAACATCTTCATTCTCAAACGTAACAATGGCGCTGGAGTCTGATGTTACCATAAAGTCTAAGAAGTCCTCATTACTGACTGACAACGTAGCAGAAAACTCTGTACTTAAACTAGATAGACTGCCGACAGAATTATCATCACTGCGGTTTAAACCACCCCTGCCTGCAGCTCCGCAAAGCCCACCTGCACTGTAGAGATGTACTGAGTCAAAGTCACAACGGGGAAAGGTGGAGGACTTCGGTAAGCAACTATCTGAAACATCCAAGTTTAGTGTAGCAGGACTGTCATTGTGTGGAGATGGAACAAGCAGCTCAGAAGTAACTGGGTTGATCTCAGGTGTGGGGATCCCAGAGTCCTGAGAGTCCAAACTACTGCAGTCATCATTACACTGACCATTAAAAGAAATGAATGGTTTGTAGCTGAGGGAGGTGTTTTGTGGCTGAGATTCTAAGGGTCTGTGATGGTTAATATGGTTTTGGATAAAAGGCTTGGAGGCAATCTGAGAGCAGTGGTTGAATACTGAGTCAGTGAATGAGGACACTTGAGAACCTAGAGAGATATAAATCAAATTTAGATGAAAACAAGGCAATTTCTATAAACATACAGGATTAAGACTGACTGCCAAAGTCCTCATATACTTTATTGCCTTTTTATGTATTCTACAGACCAAACAAGACATACTAAACTGCAGAGCCTCAGACTTGTACCACACAGAAGGGCAGCAGAGGGCTTCAGCAAATAACAACACACATATCAATATTCAAAGACACAGTGGAACAGGACAACATTAGCTCACTATGACAAACAAGATGTTACAATGTGCCTGATACAGATGGGAAAGTCAATGCATAATACAAGCTCTACAGGATCCTCTTCCCTTAAGTAAACAGGATTCAGTAAATTTACATCCCAAACCTACGGCAAAATGAAATACATAACCCACAAATCAGCAATTTAGTTTTGAACACTTTGAAGACATCAACAAAGCCATGTAATTCTCAATTTAAAAACTTCATTTTATGCCAATAATACTTTACATATTTAGGGCAACAATACACACATTTAAACAAACCCTGCATGTTTTAAAGATGACCCAGCCCATGCATAAACATCCTTTAATGTCCTCAGAGGTACCACAGTAGACCAGAAATCTCAATCCCTTGTGCTTTAGTATCATAATGCTTTTATTACAGACGCCACTATGAAACATATAACATAAATGTAATACTATTAATATCCTTAGTTTAACATCCCAAAACAAATGTTCTGGGGGATACCCTGATACTGAGAGAACCTGTTGCATGTATGTTTAGTTAGGTCCAGCTTACCATGTTTGTTTCGACGGTTTGTGTTGCTTTCATTGGTCGCGTGCTCTGCTTCTGCTTCTGCTTCTGCCATGTTCCTGCTGCAGGTGAAGCCGTGTCACCATCGCTCCGGACCCTCCAATACCTTAACAATCGTAAATATGTTACAATCATATGACACGTTTAGATGTTGGGAACACGCCTGTATTTCTGTTATCCACTACACTGTGCAAACATTAACTTTATAACCTACAACTTTTGCACGGCTTTGTGCACTTCTCCCACTCTTTCTGCTAGGTCACATTAAGTGACTGCAGTGAATAGTCGTAAACAACAAGGCAACAGCTCGATATGAGCTGATGAACAGTGTCTTACCTGTTCTGAAGCTGCCAGCGCCATTTTAAAACATTGTCACCGATATAACGCGCTGCCAGGAAAACACGCAACGATTAATTCACCTGCGCAAAGTGTCGATCTGCCTCTAACCAAGAATCTGGTCGATTCCACATATAGCGACAACGAAGCGCTGTCGCTTAAAAAGAAGCAGCGCCGTGTGTTAGTGTTATGACATATTAACCACAGTCAGAAAATCAGGAAATGACCTCTAGTGCCATGTCGACACCGTAAGCTGAGGGCGACGCGATCAAATCGCAAGTTTCCTGTTTGATACAGTCTGTAATAGAAAAGGTTGATTAAAGTATAGTAAACTACCATTTTAATGAAATAGGCCTAACCATTGGCTTTACATAACAGTATTTCAGCGATGTATGTCTGTATACTGTATGTCTGACTATATACTGTTTAAGATGTACTTCTGTTTACACGTGGACCTATTAGGAATCTGGCAATAAACACTATAATGAAATAAAACGCACGAAGTATATGTTAATTTACGTGAACATTGTTAATTCAGTTTAACTTTCAGTTTTACCATAACGTGCTAACAAGTTGTCTTCGATACATTTTAACAGGTCTAGTCAAACACTGAGCATACTGAGATTACCTTTAACAAATATTAAGTACTTCGCATATATCCATCTATTGTAACTAGATTAAGCACTGCCCTGGGTCTGATGTTAGCTACGGGCCAAAGCTTATTCTGTACCAAGAAAATCAGCTTTTTAAAGCAACTATAAACTCGCACTGCCACTGCAAAAATAAACAAAAATAAAAAACACAGAGCAGCTGTAAACATTTTCAATGTTTATTAAATGTTCGAAACTTCACAATGAAACAAAATGATGTACTCAGATGTACATGGCATTAGAACAATGCAGCCAACTTTGTGTCTGTGCTGGGATTTGATGACTTTGACCAGGTATTCAGAGGAAAGACAAAAAGGTTGGGCTCCAAACTATGAAGCTGTTACAAAAAAGGAATTGGAGAGAAAATTCAGTATTAAAAGCTATGCAACATTGCAATCAAAACAAACCTGTAAGTGCAGACTTAATTTCTGTCCTCTCAAAACAAAGATTTTGTGGCACTACATTTCAAAATACAGCATCAAACCAAAACCTTAGAAAAAAAATCAAGATGGCAAATGAATGTCATTTTCAGTATTACAGACATGTGTACTGAGGTCTTTCTCCAGCAACAGAACCGCCACACACACACACACACACACACACACACACACACACACACTCACACACTCACACACACACAACTTTGTATTTCACTCCTTTTTGTAAAGTTTCTTCAAACATTTTAAAATATTTACCAGGTCAAACAGAGAGGAACTGTATATTAAATCTGTAACTTCAAACAATCTCTTTATGCGGTTGTTATAACTGCCACACACTAATTTGACTCTCCCATTTAAGTTTAAAGTACTTAAATTCAAAAATGTTTTGTCCTCTCCCATCCACTCCAAACAAGCTTCTAATACAAGTAACAACTTAGAGGCCTAAATCAATGGATGGAAATCTTAAAATGACATATAGGGCAACAACTGAGTATTGAAAGATATTAACAATGTCTAACTGCATTCTGCAATCTCTGACAGTATTGTATTAACCCTGCAATGTAATGTTACTTGTTAATTAAATAAATTTAAGGAGTCCAGAAACCTCTGCAGTACCCAGTTTCAGCACACATCATAACTTTCGACAATGCCATTGGGCTTCTATCAAAATAGATTTGTATAAACAGGATATTATGGTCTATGAGACAATATCAACCCCATAACCACAAGAACAAACCAAGAATTATCCAATTAAACCTGTAAGACTGGGTCATACAAAGTACAAGGGTTCAATTTAACAACTCAGAAACTAGCCAACAAACAACTTCCTCAATTGAAAAGCAGCATTAGCAGTGTTTTTCTTAAGATAACATTTCATGTTAAACAATGCTTCTGCCTAGTTCAGGAATTCTTTTTCAAAGAAATTTGTTGTTAACGTTAATTGAGATTATTTAATTTTCCATTTCCTTTACACATTCAAATCACCCCAACTATAAAAATAATTAGCCACTAATATTTCACCAATCCACAAACTCCTACACTATATATGCAAACGTGGAAAGAGCAGCATCTGTATATAAATATTTGAATTCTTTAGGCCCAATTCTCAGAAAGACTGCAACCCAACAGTTTTAGATGTAAGCAAATAAAAAAAAGGTTTAGGGGTTCAACACCACTTACGATCTGCTAACGCAATACATACGTAGCATTTCTCTAAATAAATCCAGGTAAAAACCCTGACAAAGAAAATAATCTTGTGTAAAAAATTGTTAGAATGTCTTCAGTGAAGCCAGCAGATGACAGGCTGGACAAAGACTTTTTGTTTGAAAAATAAACAGTGAATTTACAAAGTTATAGATGTAATTGTAAAATGGATTTTTTTGCATTATGAAAATATAATGACTAACAATTTAAACAAACTAACTTTTTAAACCAAACAGCATTCTTTATGCAAACGTTAATAGGGTAACACTATATCTCTGAAACCCCCTTCACTCCCCGCCCACTAAAAATATAAGCAACCTTTCAGACAGAGTTGTTTAGGTTTCATTCACTGCAAATAGGGTGAATAGAAAAAAAATACCAGCTCTCAAAAATGATCCATTGTACTGTTATGTAATATTTCTCTTAGCATTTAACATAAAAACATGAATTTTAGAATGTTGTAATTACAGTGTGCCAAAATGTTATATTGCTTCTATAACCCCTCTTTTAATCTTGCTAATGCTGAGAGTACGATGATTACAGTGAAACAGCTGAAGATTTCTAGTACAAATAGAAAAGTACAAGAAATCTAATATCCTTAAAGCAATTAACTGCTGTTGGAAACACTTCAACACTCTTCTTGATTAAAAAAATAAGCTATAGCACACTAGCTATGAATCACTCTGTTTGTGGAAAGGGGAAGAAATTTCACAGATAAACCTATAAACCAACCTTGAAGAACTGATACATGAAATTATGGCTAAAATACCAAACTGTAATGGTTTAATAATTTATAAAGACTTTAATAAAGACTTAGAAACAACTAATATGAAATTGTATAATAAGGTCGAAATTCTTCACTAAACCCCTCCTCCAAATCTGAATTTGCTTAAAGCCCTTATCTGCACCAGTATTTTAATTCTGCACGCCCCAGATATATTGCAATTACTTAAACTTAGAGTTTTGGTGTCAAAGAATAACAATGTTCTCAATACTTAAAAATGAATGTTTTTCCTTAAAATAAAATTGTGAATGTTAAAGAATTTCAATCTGTTCATCGCAATGCAAGCAACTTCAAATTTAAAGTATATACAGCCTTGCAAGGGATTATCATCTTTTACATCTGTTTTTCGTAATGCATTTTTGAGCATTTCAAAATCCTACCTGCTTCCCTGCTTTATTCCTACATAATGCTTACAAAGTTGCATGGAATAGGAACACCAATGACTGATGCAAAACAGCACAGAAAAGTGTGTGTGAGTGGGGGGGGGGGGTGGTTTGGGGTTAGCACACACCAAACATCACAATCTATCCTCTACAAGTGATTTGGAGGAAAAAAAACAAGACAAAAAAAACTAAATGGGGTCTGAGAGTTTTGCAATTGTAGTGCTTTCAACCTGACTTCTGAGTATTCATAGTTAGGTCACAGAAACTTATACTATTTGAAAGACTGAGACTAGGTTCACAAGCACATGCACAATCAGTAGGACCACAGCTACAGTGTATCCTAGTTCAAACGTAAAAGAAAGCTAAAATCTACATGGGGAAATTAAATGACATTCTTAATGCTGAACTATGCCTTTTTTACTCTTCAAAACTGATCAACCTTGGAATTAGAAGACTGAAAACAAGTCTATAATAAATGCTGTTGAACAAAATTATCTATTTGCCCATTTAACCTATGTTCTTCTTGCTGATATGCCATTTTAAATTACTGAGGATTAACAGGGTTTAGGACAGTGTGGTAAGAGCCCATTACAGGCCCAAGGCTTGCTGTTTTCATAGGGGTCCTCTTATCCCTCCTCTGGGTTATGGTTGAAAGTGATGGAAGAAAACTAGCATTGGTTGACCTCAGCATTCAGCAGAAGATTCATACGTTACTGCTTCCTAAAAAGAGGGAACAAAACCTCATATTATACAAATGTCAACAAATATTTGGTAATTTATTTGAATGTAGTGACTAAATTTTGACCTTTTCAATTCATAAACTACTACTCGTCTACTCATTGGTTAATAGGTAAAAGAAGTGTGCAACTGTTCTTTGTGGTATCTTAATACTGTAAAAGCACTTCTTACCTCTGCACTGAGAACCTGGAAACAATGGAGAACATAGAGTACTTTGCCACCAGCATTCTTCATGCTCAATATTAGTTAAGCACTGTTCTCCAAAATTCAGCAGAGGAAACTGTTGAGGTAAAGAGACAAAAATGATAGGGAATTAGTTAAAATGTTAAAAACTGTAAAATTTATTAGTCATAAGAGATTGCAAATCACTCATGAATACCAATTACCATCAAGTGCAGTCATGGAACTATGTGGTGCACATCACAATACATTGAGTTCACAAATAACTGGTGATACCAAACAAGCTATTGTAAAAAATTTTTTGCTATATGTGCTATACAAGGTGAGCATTAGAATGTTTTTCCTACAAGCCACTTTTTATTTTAAACAGCAGGTTCTTACCTCATGCAAATCTTGAACCCCATCAAGTGATTTCTCACTTTTTGGAATCTGACCAGTTGCAACACATTTGCAAGACTGTGTCTCTCTGCAAGACTCCTCGTGTTGAAGAACAGGGGAATCCACGTGAGTACACAACTCTGACACCACTGCTGTCTCACAATGTATGCATATCTCTTGTTCATTAATTGGCAGAAGGGTGCTCCCACCCTCCTGCGAATCAAGTGACGTCTGGGCACTTTTCTCCATGCCAGACTTCTTTAATCTGGGTAAGAACTTCCCAGATTCTAATTCAGATTTCCCATAATAAGGGCCCTCACACTCTGCATCCTCCTCAAGAGGTTTGAGATCAGCCTGTGGGTCATCAAAAAGGTCTGCCTGACCAACTGGAAGACTCACTTCCTCCTTCTCAGACTCAACATCTGACTCACTGCACCCACCTGGAGATAGTTCAGAGGCAGATATTGGCCGGAAATGAGTCCTTGGGGAAATTCGAATGGCCCGATACTGAGTCCGATTGATGCCATATAACCAAGGGCAAAAGGGCTCATTGTCTGAGTCTGAGCATAATATGGATTTTGGCTTGAATCCTGGGCTAAAAGAGGCCATATCCACTGGCTCAAAGGAGCACTCCACATGCAGAACCTGGGAAAAAGGGTGGTTTAGATCAAAGGATGAAAATGGATAATCTATTCCCGGTTCTTCTCCACAGAAGCCTCCACATGATCCAAGTAAATCTTCATGGAAGACAACAGAAAATCCCTTATTTAAACCATCCCCTGGTCCCTTGGTAGCCTGCTCATTTTGACCAAGGGACACAAAAGGTCTCCACAATGGCTTGTTGCCAGGCGCAAAGCAACTGCTTGTGTTCATGAACATATCTGCCCCTGCAATGGTGACCATATCAGAAGATGTGGCTGCTGCACACTGCAACAAACTTCCACAAGCATCACCAGGTGGAATCATGGCCCATTCCCTGTCACCACTTAGACTCTTTAGCTCTCCATAAACCCCTCCAAGGATAAATGATGTGCTGTCTTTTGAATTACAATTCCAGGGCTTGGATGGTGTTGTATAATCCCCATCCATTTTAGACAGCTTGTTTATAGAATGTCCCTCATCCCTATTTTGCCCATCCCAGAGATGATACTCAGAACGCTGCACAGCTTTCTTTTGAATAATTTCACCCTTTACATCCTTGTCAACACAACTGCACTGGCAGCCAGTAGCCTCCTCTGAAAACAGGTGCTCCCCTGTATTCTTCACCCCAAGTGTTAGGACACAGTCTCTGTCTCCAATAGCCATCCAAATGTCTTTAATTATCCCTGAGCTGTATTCATCAGTTTGTTGATTTGGGACATCTGAAAACTCAACAGCATTATACAGTTTACTCTCATCCTGCTCTAATGCTATGCCACAAATGGACTCCAATTTAGATTTCCTATTGAAGGGCTGGTTGGACTCTGTGCCTACTCTTGTTTCTTCCTGCTGGTGACTTGATTTTTCTTGCAAAAAATCCAAAAGGTCCTCTTCCAGGCATGAAGGTGGAATAAGGGGGATACAACTGACCTCTTCATTAACAAACTGAGCAGATTCGTCTGCTGGAGCACCAATTTGCTCACTATCTGATCGTGTCTCTTCTGAGTGTGACCATGGACTGCAGGTTCTTGTTGATAAGTTAGAGCAGTGTTCCGTTTCATCAAAGGCACTGTTTTTGGTCCAAATTAGCAAACGAGATTGTTTGTTTCCTTGTGGATCTAAACAGCTACTTGAATCTACATTATCCTGACCCCCTGTGACTGAGTCACTGGGGAAAGAAAAAGTAGGGCTGTCATACTGCAACTCAAAAAGCGAAAAGCAGGAGTTGAGGTGAGGTGGGGTGAGGTTAGGCCCCACAAAAGCTCCAGGCAGCTTGCTAAAGTTATACGGAACACTGTCCAACACTGGGGAGAGCCTAACTGGGGAGTCACCTGTACAACTTTCTCCCTCTAAATCCTCCAAACTAGATGATGAACAACACTCCCACAATAGAGCAATGTTTTCCATATCTTGTGTGAAAGATGTATCTGCTTCTGAGGCTCCCAGAGAATCAAGCCTTATTGCACTTTCCCCTTGCAGCTCAAGTCCATCTAAAACTACACATCCTGCTTCAAAGTGTTTTCTCTCAATGCTCTTTTGCCGAATCATGTTCAGGATTCGACTTTCTTGTACCGCATCTGAGGCACTAGGATCCAATATGGATTGATAAAGATCAACTTCATAGAAGTGAGTGAATTCAGACAGATGCTCATCATCTAAATCTTGACCACCTTCAGGAGGAGGGCAGCTTGGAATCCCATTCAGTTCAGTAGCCTCATCGTCACCTTCAACAGGCACTTCAACAAAATGCCCATCCACAAAAGTACCTGCTGCAAGGTATGCCCTTTGAAAAGAATTTGCAATGCAGATGCCTTGAATGTTTTCTGACAGACAGTCCACATCAATTGACATAGCCAAGTCACTGGAGGAGTCTTCTTTACTCCGATACTTTGTCTCTAATTTACTTCTACTGAAGGGAACAAAGTACTCAGAGATGGGCTCTGTGTACCAAAGAGGCTCCTCCATATATTCCTTTTTATTGGCCACTCCTCCTGACTCCTGTGCCTCAAGCAGATTAGCATCTTTGCGGATCTCCCTCAGAGGTTTCTTGCCTTTTCTCATGTAGTGCTGCTGTTTTTTAGATGGGCCCCCAGTGGTGCTGTTCCGTGTATTTTTCCTTTCCTCCTTCTCAATAACTTTTAAAGCCAGTTTGACCTGTCCACTACTGCGCCCTCTTTTGTTTCTGCTGTTGACTTCTCGAGACTTGTGCCTGAGGCGGACTGCTTTGCAACCAGAAGTCTGGTCACCCTGGTTACCACTGGAGCTTGAGCCAGCCTCACTAGAGCCAGAAGACCATGATCTGGGGCGGAATCTACCCTCTGTCCGATGTCTGGCTTGTCTCTTACTTTGAGGAGGAACCTGATCATCAGCAACTCCTGTTGCACCTCCATGGAATCGGTTCTCCTTTTCCTTCTTAGTGCGTCTCTGCTGGGCCTTCTCGCTAGTTGCAGTGGAGCTGGGTGGATCAAGTGTTCGGTCTTTAAAAGCTTCTCCTTCACTGGTGCAGTCTTTTGGGGAGGATGTGTCTGTGCTAGTTTGAGGGACAGCAGATGATGATGAACTGGAATATGTGCAGGCTTTAGCTTTGTTCCACACTGGCATAATTTCTTGAAGACAAACAGGTTTTTCTGAGAGAGGTGGAAAAGCTTCATAGTACCTAAGGGAAGAAAAACAACTGTAATTATATACGTAAATATACATTTCAGTATAAATACACACACAGTGATCCCAATTCTAGCTATACAACATTCCATATCATGACATTATGGACTGTAAAGTTCAGTCACTTACATCTCAACCTGGTCCTTAGAAGAAGGTGATTCATCCAATTCAGGAGACTGAGATATATCTGTTTTTTTATTTCCTTGCTTTTCATTTTCTGTAAGACAAAAGAATAAATGTGCAACAAACATACTTTTCACTATCCAGAAAGACCTGAAATTGTTTACTCAATGTTGCCTCACACTTTGTCATAGCATGGAATTCCAAAATACTAATTTTATGTTTCAAATGCCACAGCTGTAACTCCATATACTTGTAAAGTGCTTAGCACTACCCTAAAACAGTTATAACTGCAGAACAATTTATTTGAAAATTCATTAGAATTCATTAGAAAACTGTGAACATGTCAACCAACCTTTCTGTTTGTTCTGAATCTCTTTGAGTTTGGAGCAAAGCTCCTCAACCAAGCTTTCAATTCCAGAATTCTGAAGGGGAAGAAAAAATTGCAACATATATGGAATATAATTTTTTTACTTTAAAGGTACACATCACATAGTCATGTACAATCACAGTAAAGAGCAATGAGACATCTTACAGAGACATTAAAACAGAACAATTAAAAACAGTTAAAAACATTAGTAGTTTTACCTTTTTGGCTATAAACACAAAATACTCTAAAATATACAGAATAAATATACTCAGACAAGGAACGTGATTGCACCTATAAACTAGTTAAAATACAATGAAAATAAACATTAACTTTTTAAATGCTTTTGGGGCAAATTTTGAGGCATTAATATTTTCACAAAAACAGCTAAAGCCGCATTACATGGCATATTTCACAGTCTTAATAATGAGGCCTGTGCTGGAATGTCAGCTGTTTTACTACCCTTTGCTCCACTAATTTCACAGCCTATCATGAACTTATTAAAGTGTTAAACTTATTAAATGTCGCTAGTGTAAATGTTTGTGGCAACACAAAACAAGAGTGTTAACACTGTAAGTGCACAAAATTTCATAAGGAAAAGGTCTTACTTCATCAGATGCTGAACGCAAACATTGCACAGCAGCTTGTTTCTTCATCTCTTCCAGACTAAGATCAGGCCCTCCCTTCTTCTTGCTCTTCCCCCATTTCTTTCCTGTTCCTTTCTCCCAGCCCAGGAAGATGTCATTTTCCTGTGTTAAAAGAAAATCAAGATTTTCTCTGATCACTTAGTATCAGCGCAGTAATATTATATTGTTCATTCCATTAAGTAGGAAACTGGGAAAACATTTTAAATAAACAACACTGACACACTCTCATTCTTTCAGAGTTTGCCAAACTCTCTAAGGTAGACCTAGGGCCCTTTAAGCAAACATTTGCAAATCCCTAATGCAGAGTCTCAAGTCTCAAACTCAAAAGATCCAATTCCAATTATCATTGTACAAAAGCATAAGTTTGAACATTCTAAAATCTCCTGTTTCACATAAGACAAAATCATATGGAACAAATATGACATGACAGATTCATACAGAATATTCCATCTTTGAAATACCCTGTGTGATTTATGCTTCAAACTAAATTTAGATAAGTTCTAATACATTTTTTCATACCTGGTCCTGCAGGTCATAGTCATAGCTGTCATGCAGCAGCAGGCTAAGGACATAGCGGGTGTAGATCACTGCATCTATGCCACATTTCTCCAGCTCCTGACCCAGCCAGCTCTGAACTGGCCCAAGTGACTGCAGTGAGGACATCTCTGAGGAGGGCACGGGGCCTGACAAAGGGATGGCCCGCGATACTCTTTCAGGGGCAGGGCCGTCTGACTCTCCACTCACTGGACGCATGAGACTAGGTTGGAGCCATTCTTAGATGCAGTTGCATGTTCCCAGGTGGACATGAGGGAGTAGTATGAAAGGGACAGAGCTTAGATTATAGTAGGGGAGGCGGATTCAATCCAGCAGGACAAACACGGGAGGGTCTGCATGAAGAATCATGTAGAAACTTCTATATATTGGTATTGCTGTAAGCAAAGGGAGGCTCTAATCTTCAGGCATGGCTGTGACCACTGGAAGCTACAGCTTACTGAATAAGCTCACTTTCAGTCATAAGGGTTCATCTTGAATGACAGCTGGTTCCAGGTTCAACCTGAAAGAGAAAGCATAAGCATTTAGTTTTATACAAACAATGACACCTACCCCAACTAACAAGTTTGGATCATTTTTCCATAGCTTTTCAAAATATCCTTTAATTCAAAGGTCTTTTGCTTTCAGATGGAAAGCCAGTTTAGTTCACAACTGATAGTATGTAGAGGTATAATGGAATTCAGAGTCCTTTATGACAGTCCCATCTACCAAAGCAGTCAAAGGGAAAACAAGATATTGAAGAAAGTTACAATTTGTTACCATAAACAAACCAGAAAAGAAATAACCATAAGCATTTTGCCTAATAAGAATACAGAGTTGGACTTTAAGAGTCCAACAGCAAGTGTCTTCATTTACTGCCCAATGCAGTGGAGCTTTCAATGACTAGAATTAAGAGTTCAAAGTTCTCAGAAAAGGTTTAACTGTATTGACTGAAAGCATGGTAAAGCACAGTATGCAGAAATGTTCTGAGAAGTTAAATCTCTTAAATATTACAAAATTGTGGCCTGGTTAAAAAGCATCATCGCAAGACAAAGGTTTCTTCAAAATAAAAGCTTCCTAAAAAAGAAACTCATAAAGGTTTGGAAAGACAAGTATGAGCACATACTCACAGACTCTGGATTTCGGGTGAACTAGGCCTTTAAATTTAAACAACCTCGCCCAAGTAATAGTAATAATGGCATGCCTGGAATGCTACCTTCATTAAAAATTGTTTTCAGTTTTCTTGTCATGCAGGACAATAAACAAGATTACAAAAAAATGTAAGGAAACAGGTCATACATGCTATGATGGCAGGTGAGTCACACCTCCAGCCAATATTTAAATGTGCCACACAAAAATTCACACTAGCACAGCACTGGTAGTAGGTGCAGAAAACTTGACATGTAAAGAACATTATAACAAACTATGTTAAAATAAAAAAACGACTCTTTCAAATAACAAACAGGCACATCTAAAAACATTTTAAATGCATCAATGGAATCAAAACATGTAGTTCATCCTCAACCTCATATATCAAGCATTAGTTTCCATTTAAAGTTTAAATGAAAGCGTCCATATGCCCAGAAGACCATAGCGGTCCACCACGCCCAGTGCTCTGTCGTCACACAGTGACCTGCTCAGTCACCATATATACAACAGCGCTTTCATTGATAGGAATGACTTGTCACGCAATAGAGGCATATTTCGCTTAGCCTTTTAAACGGAACAACTAATCACGCAGGCCTTGATATTTTATTTGCATTTTTACAATTAAATCCACATAAAATCCACGCAGAAGGTATTAAACGAAACTGCTTTTGCAGTGTCTGAAGTCTAATAAGAACACATTATGTAAAGTAGTGCAACTCAGACGAGAGCAAACAAGCACAAGACTTTCTTAATATATTAGCAATCACACAATAAACGTACATGCGAAATGATAAAACCCCAGTTACAGTCGGTCAAACTAAAATACTGCCCTTGACGTTTGCCCCATGGCTTAAGTTAATCGCGTTAGAATCTAGCTACGAGTGCTTCAAATATGCAATACGATAAAAGTAACATAATAAAACACAATTGAAAAGCGACAAGTCTATACGTGTGTTTAAAAAGAAATGTTCGCCACATAAAAATACCATGAAGCGCGATCGTTGTTTGACAATGACAGAACGACGGAATGACAGGCGACCGGCTGACAGGCTAATGGCTAACTATCACCTGACACCAGCCAAATCCACAACAGCGACTTACTCTTTCAAAAGCACTGGTTGTAACTTTTCCCCGTTACTGTTTTTCGAAATAAACTAACTAGTTTATTTACTAAAGATATGCATTGACACGACGCCTTCTGAGAACTATAAATGCAGTCGATAAACCACGAACCACATTCCTCTTACCACGAATCAAGTGTCCTTATCTTGTTGTTCATTATATTGTTAAGGAGAAATTATATAATCTTCCTCAACCTATAAAAAAAAAGCATCGTTTAACCAAACTTAGGCTTTGATCCATAGTAACATGTCATGTCAAGTTACAAAATGTTAGCTGGCGAGCTATTCCTACTGCATGCACACCAACTTTCCTTGTAATATTTGCCCTCACCTGGTGGACAAGACAAATGCCAATGTCGTCTAAAGTGTCGATCTGACAGCGTTGAAGTGTAAACAGCTGACCGCTCATACACTGTACTCGGCTGCCTAACTCGGACACCATTTTACGCAACAGAGAGTGAAGCACTAGTCCCGGTTTATCACTTCCTCGAAAACTACGTCCAATACAATTGTCTCTACTTTAAATCCACTGCCCCATATCGCTCATAAAAGCTTTCTTTTGCATTCAATTGAAAAATACTTAAGTCTAAAACAGGAATAAAACGTTAGTTAACCAAAATAGTAAGTGGTGGCGCTAAGCTAAGCTAGTGTTGTTGCTAAACCGGGGAGGAGGCGCGGCTGATTTGCCTAGCTACAGACGTTTGTAATATTTGGCAATGCGACCTAAAACACAGCCTTTTAGCACACAAATGCATTACAAACGTTTACGACCCTCAACGAACCGAAACGCATGCTATGACTGTTAAATAATCTTACCTGCTGTAACCCTACGCAGTGTGCTATAAGCAGCAGGAGAAGCGATGACTTCTCTCCCGCTGCCGTGCCGAGCTCAAGCTCTGAGATCCGCCGCAATAGCGTCACAGATATCAGGCGCAGTGTCGAGTGCGTTACGTCCTCATCTTGGGATAGGACGCACTTGACGACATTTTGGATCAAGCTGGGCCTGCATCATGCGTCTGCACACACCATGAAACAGCTAGGCTTGAGCCAACATGGCCGGTATTGAATCGCTTTAGAGCGACTTTCGACACCATTTTACTTGTCTCCCAGGCAACAAGACAGATTACACATGTTTCGCCATGGCTGATATCCCTCCGCTAGAGCTTCTGCATCAGAACGAATCAACGAGTTCTGGCTGGTCTGAAGTCGGTTGACTGTACCGTGTAAATGGCCGCCTCAGCCTCTCTGTGTGTAATACAATTAAACCGACTAAGGAATACCTAAATAAGTTTTTTGTACACTGTAATAAAATGCATGCATTGTTATGCAACATAAAGCGAGGTAGCGCACAATCCAAACTCCACATCTCTATCAACTCCTTTTGTCTGAGTTTGGTTGATAAATCTTAAAGTGTGTAAATACACGTTGATTTGTAGGATTGACATAAGAGCGTAACTGTGCTTGCTGTGCAATATACTGCGCGTCAGCAGAAGCTTAGAATGGTGACAGTTTAATAAACGTCTGCATGCTTTAGCAAAAATTTTATTTAGGTTTGAATAATATTATTGTAAAAAGTAACATCTGTTAATCTTAAATAAATAAATGACGAGGATAAAATATTTTTCTCGATTTCTGTAACAACTCAGGACAAAGTTTTCTTACCTACCCCACACAGGCTGCTGTTTGTTGGGCTGTAGCCGATTGTAATCACAGTACACCTGGTACACCTGGCTGCACCCTGTCATGAACCGGGCAACTGGAGCCCCCTAGCGATGCTTTCATCGTCTCTGAGAACTCGTTACAGAAGACAAGAAAAAATAATAATTACGTATAACATGATTGTTATGTGTAATTCCTATTTTTATAGATTTAATAAATCCACTAGATGTAGTCATATTGTCAGTACATTAAATATAATTTCAGATGCAGCATCACCTTATATGCAGCATCAGCATATTTTTCAGTTGTGCAGCAGCTTTGCAACAATACGCCATTGTGAAAAGCCCTTTATAAACACATTCGAACTTGAAACTTACATTTAGACCTGAGCAACAAAAACGACACTGTAAAAGCATAACTAAATGTACAATGTAAAAGCATTATCCATAATTGTGATGTGTTGGATAATTCGGATTCAAAATGTATAATTTGGTTACAAATGACAAATTCTTAATTTAGAAATTGATTTGGAAATACAATTGATACACACGAACGTTTAAATGCAGTGCTGAAGTCTGGAATAGCTGTTCTTAGCCCCTCCTGCTGGCTGAATTATACTAACACAGATGAATGCTGGTCCAGTTCAGGAATTAAATCTTTTAGCATGTCATGGTAATTTATTTAGATACAGCATGAAACATGATAACAATAATTGTACAATTGTATCAATTGTAAGAGTTTAGTGTGTAATAAGTGTTTACTGCATGTGTGTAGTGGCTTTGTGAGACATTTAAAGGGAAAGATTGAATTAGATTAAATAAAAAAATAGTTTTAAATAGAGTATATAATTTTGTCTTAACTGTTTGACGTTTCGGTTATATTTATTTAAATATGTGGTTATTGTTTGAGTAATGTGCCTCAGCAATTGAGAAACACAATATTAAAAAAAATGTTATAACACCTTCTCTGTATGTCATTCACACTCAAATTAAATCAAAGTCCTCAACAGAACGGCTTTTTATTTAAAAATTAAAGCATATACCAATAATACAAGCCATGATATTGTAAACTTATTCATGTTACATTCTATTTGGATTTTAACAGCAGAGGAACAATACGAAAGCAATGAGGCAAATTGTATTTTCCAAACTACATCTATTTCACTATAGAACAGGATTAAAATTAAACAAAAACTTTTTTTTTTCTTATTTTAGAGGTCAGTGCCAAACCTTTTAAACAAAATCACATAAGCATAAAATATTAAAACATTGATCAACGTGTGGTTTCTGAACAAAATCCTGAAAACGGCTCGGGTTAAATGAAGAAGCAGGTCAAATACTCGGGTGGCAATGAAATATTTCAGAGATTAAGACAGCTGAGGCACATGCCTCTGCATTCACATTCAAAAATCAGTATTTCATCTTTGTGCTTGTTTTAGCTTTGTACAATAGTGCATAAAGACATACTATGCTGGTAGTGAGTACTTCATGATGATTCACTTACAGTCCACTTCAACATAAAAGAACATACTCCAGATTCTCTTTAAATGTATTAAAATCACTGTCTTGTGGATACACTCCAAGCTGGTTTGGCCCAAGATCTAAATTGTGTGTTATAATATATGCATTTGCTGGTGCCTATGTGTCTGTTACTCTTCCCTTGCAACACAGACGGCCTGACAGATGGAGTGTTCTGTAGGAAGTGGGGTCTGACTGAGAGTTAGTGGGCAGTAAGCTGGGGGAGGGGCTAAAAACTTCTAGGCCCTAAAATGCAACGCTGGCCCTGCTCTATCAGCCTATAAACTACAACACTAATTGAAGGTATTCTTTGATTTGCACTTTAAAGTTCTTTTTCAGCTGATGCTGACAGTACTGAATTTAATTAAATACTTTTATTTGTCCCTGATTAATTGCTGCATGGAATCATGGAATGCAATTTAACAATTTAACGTTTCACCTAAAGAATACATTTGTACATTCAATGAAAATAGAAAGTCAAATAGAAAGTTATTTTTAGGGCCACTGGTGATCAGGGCTATTTAGGGCCTGCTATAAACTCTATATCCTAAAAATATTTGTTAATAGAATTTCCTCAGTTTGAATACACTCACTTAAATACCACTGAGGTAAAACAGCATGTCCTGAAATGGTCTGATGACTTTGGAATTTTTTTTGTTTTTATCACGGATGCCCTGGCAGACACAGTACAAAACCAGAAAAGGTCTATCAGGGTGACAAACAGCATGTAACAGATGCAACAAGAGTTGATTTAATATTTCAAAATTCCTCCTTCAAGGAATGTTTAGGTTTAGAATCATTGAAGCACTGCTGACAGCATTAGTGACATTATGTTTTTACCACAGATTGTAAACTTTTACCACAATTGTAAAATTGTAGCTTGTTCCTCCTCATCATTTTTTAAATCTAAACATTTTCTTTGTAAATTTTGGTCAGTGTGTATACTGTAAAATTTTTTTATGTAAACAACATCATACAGGAAGGCCATTAAGCACATTGTTATATCAGCTTGCTAAGTTACTTTATGAAACGTTGTAGTTTAACATGTACTGCCTGGACCAAGTGTTTTCTTCGGAAATTAATATTATGTCACAAATGTTGCCAGTAATGCTCTGCTGACATTCCTTTAAAGGGTTAAATTGATAATTTTATATTAAAACATTTCCCTTTCCTATCCCCTTGTTGGTCAGTTTTACATTAATTTTTAAGGAAGGGATATGTTCTTTGTAAAACAATGAAGTAAAATAGCAGACAGAATAAAACAAAAAAATGACTGATCAACAGAGAACTTTAGATGTCAACAGAGGGCTTAACTGTGGGAATCCAGATTCTTCACTTTAAAACAGGATAAAGATATATAAATGCTGGTTTTGCACAATTCCTTAAGTTGGTCTTAAAACTCGCTACAGTTTTCGAAGTTTTATACAGAACTAGAATGTTTTGTAATATGGACCAATCACTACAGTCTTTGGCAGTGTAATAACAGCACATAAACACAAAATCCTTTCAATAAATAGATCTAATATGTCAGTTAATTAAAAACAAATAATAAAGTTAAATCACTCAGTACCAACTAAACACAACAGCAGTCCAGCAATAATAAAGAGACAATGATAAGAGCAGCAAGTGAAGCATATGAATTAAAGACAATTTTTGTCATTCTCATTTCTGCCTAATTTCCTTGAGGCCTTGAACTAGCAACATTAAAATACCTACACAATCCCTGGCATTTTATGCTTCTGATAAAACTTCTGCTCAGAGCTGCCTGGAAGAAAACATCTTGTTAAGAACATATGACTAGCTAAGAAACAATTGGAGGCAATAGCAGTACTGTTTAAAGGACATTGGAGGATATTTGCACTAGTATTTCAGTGTTTTACTTCCTGCTGGATCATATGAGGTCATTGACTGAAGATGCTCATTCCATCAGCAGAGACTTTGTCCTATCAGAAGCTTTGCACATGATCACACACTGATGTCTGCTTATCGCTTCAAAACTGTCTTGCTTATAATTAAAAAGAAGCTCAAAATTTACTTGCTCATGCAAACTGCAAGTCTCAGCAAAGCTGTACGAGCTGCAAACTTGGGCAAATACTGATTATACATCTTAACTAATCAGATACACAGACCCACATATAAACAATGTTAATGGAACCAGAGCAAAACAAGCTAACAAAATAAACAGAATGAGTCACAGTAACCTGGAGATCCAGGGTAAAAACATCACAACTATATATGTCCCATTGTCGTGATTTCTGCTATTGATACAAGCTATGATTTACAAATTTAGCATTAGTTGGATACAGTGTTTCGGCATTTCGATACATAAAACCTTGAGGTGCAGCATCAATGCTTTTAAGAGTCCAACTAAATTTTTTTGCAGGCTAGCGCATCCAGCAACACACAAACCAAGAAGGCAAAGGTATGAAAAACATACATCATTCTGTACTGAGATCTGCTTTAGCTAATGAGACCATGACAGGCTGTAACAACACACTGCCTTCAGATATGCTCAGCAATACTACAAACAACCATATGGACCCAGATAGGACAGAAAGACACATATTAAGGCCATTTTGTATTAAATGTGCTAGGCTAACCTCTCCCTAGAGACCAAATGCACATCCGGAGTTAAAGTCTGATAATCATCATAGCACATAGTAAACATTTTCTCTCCCTTCCGTTCTCACTGTGGCTCCAACACACACAGCCACATTCACACATACATTCACACAGATATACTGATGGTTTAAATTGCCAATAGGTTGATCTTTAAACGTATGACCAATGTGAACACACACACTTTACAACAAGTTCTTAAGTTACATTAAGTTAAAAATCCTGTAAAAATGTCTTAGCAGTAAAAGGAAAATTGCTGTACTTTAGGCTCAGAAATCGAAGAGGTCAATAAACCAAATGTTACTTTTCCTTAATCCCAAACAAATAGAGGCCTGTCTGCTTGTTATTGTGTTCATACTGTACAACTTCATGCCACTGCATATAATGATGACACCATACAAACATTGTTGTGTTTGAACTTGAAATGATCTGCTAAGCATTATTATATTGTCAGGGCTAAATTGTAAATTTCGTACATAACTAAAGAAGATACTGCAAAGGTAATAAACTTAATACTTAATTGGCATCTTGATTAGACATGGGATTTGATTATTGGTGAGCAATGGGGGAGGATTGTGGGTAAATTTGAATACTGGAGCAACTCCTAAAGGATGGCTGGACCTTAACTTCTGTTGTATATTCAGAGATGAGATTTGAAATACTAAATGTCATGTTCAGATGAAGGAGTGATGTGAAGGTTGTGCACTCATGGAGGCTTTACTCTTCTGAGGTCTTCTGAAGCTGTCTTTCATACAGGCTGAGTACATGATGAACAAACTGATACTGCTCCGCTGTCTGAATCATCCCACCTCTGAACACACACAGCAACAAAAACAACAATGTTATCTATCTATGAGTATAGTCACATGTACTCTATTATCTTTAATCTTTACCTCTCATTACTCAAATTGTGTTTGTGTGTGTGGACATACTGTACCTGTCCAGGCGTAGCTGGCTTGTGGTCTTCAGTATGTCAACCACTCCTTCATTTCTTAGCTGCTGGCACAATATGGAGGTAGCAATGAAACAGCCTGTGCGACCAATCCCTGCACTAAGAATGAAGAACATGACAGAAGGATTGAGCTGGACAAAAAAGTATTGGCCAATTTATTTAACACAGTCCAACAGAAAATTGCAGGGTGACTGCAGAGGTTTTAATTTCTGTTTTGATTTACCTGTAATCTGTAATACTTTCAATTTTTATTTTGTAGCTCTTTGTGATTGTTTGACAAAGTAATTGTCAGCAATTGTAGTGATGGATTGTATAGATAAATATATATGGATACATTTGTTGTAGGAGAGTACTTTTTGTATTTACCTGCAATGGACGATGACAGGGCCACTGGTGGGCGGAGACTGTTTTCTTGCTTCCTCTACTTCCTGAACCAATTCCAGCAGAGGCGGGGCTTTATCTGGAGTTTTCTGGTCTGGCCAGGAAGTGTACCAGTACTGTCTGAGGGTACGTACCTCACCCTCGCTCTACACACACAAACATTTACATTTATGCTAATGCTTATTTACAGTTCATTGACACAAATATACACATCATGCATACGTACACCATATATATTTGCAGACACTGACAAACGATATTGTGATTAACTATTTTCCATCAATTATGTGAAACACTGCGATGCTAAGAGTATTTGTTGCCATGACAGCAATGCCTCCAGAGAAGACAGTAAAAAACACCCAGAAGAGAAAAATATTCCACTTAACCTGTACTTCTCTCTTTCTCTGCCTCTCATCTTTCTCTCTTGTTCACACAGAATAATAATATTGACATAGTAGAAGCTACTTCCCAAGGAAGTGATGGTTTTAAACATAGAAGTTAATGTCTCTCTGAAGAAGACAAAAAGTTTTACATCACTTCTTTTCTGTGGTCTATGACATTTTGAAATGAGAAAGTAAAACAGTATGTTGTCATTTATGTCGTTTTTTGATGGTTCTAAAAATCATAAAATATGAAATGCTCTCACATTTTATGGTTAAAATGTACTGTGATTTTTAGATATCTATCTATAAACATGCTAAATGTTTTTTCTTCTGTATTACACACACCACTTTCACACAGTCACACACACACACAAACAGACCTTCACAGTGAATATCCTTAGACTGTAGTCATCTGCTTGGATGACCTGTTTGACAGTGATCTCGATACCCTCACACACTGCACTGTTCTCTGGCCAGTATTCTGTGCATTTCTGTCAACACACAAACTTGTTTTTACTAATTTTATCTAAAAAACAGCAGGGTAAGGACCCCATCTTACAATTTTTATCTTGTAAAATAAAAATTATGAAAGGGCAACAATCAAAAATACCAAAACCAGCTTTTCAGCATGTGATACTATGAGACCGTGATTCCTATGTATATACTGTACATGTATGACATTTTTACATTCTGTATGTAACAAATTCTTTGTATTATAAAGTTGTTCCAGACACACCAGACAGAATACAGTATTAAACTTCATGTGTACTGTAGATAACAGACCTCATTTTTCTCTTCAATGTTGGTGATCATGACGATAATGGGACAGCACTCCTGCCAAATCATCCTCCAGAAATCCCCCACTGTGTTTACAGTGGGACCCTGTGTGGCGATGTATGCCTTCTCTTTTCCTCCATATCCCTGAAAACAATATTGGATAAAAACAAATAAAACAATTTGCTCAACTCTTTCCTATATGATATGAAAATATATAAATTAGCATAAACATAAAACAAAACATATTTACATACATCATGTCCTTTGTGTGATGTTACGGCATTTATGTCATTTAATTTAATTTATGACTTAAACATTTTTATCTAAACTGCATGTGAAAAAAATTATAAAGAAACCTGTAGAAATGCAAAATGTTACAGTAATTGGGGTTTGTGGGGAGAAACAGTATTTACACTGATAAGATATTTATACTCATACATCCGATAAGTCAAAAAGTCAAAACTTCTCTATTTTGACATTAGCACAAGTCCTCACTGAAAGCCAAAGATAATGCTATGTTCACAAATAAAATGCAAAGTGACATTTGGAGCCATTACACACCTTCAAATAATTAGCGTTGATGTAGGTGCTTAGAAAATCACCTTCCTCTTTTCCTTTTAAGCAAACTCTGCTATGTGTGTCTGCAATTCAGATACAAGATAATATATATTCAAGATCAATAACCCACATAAACAGACATTTCACAACAAACAAACTATAGCTAATTAGCCATGCACAGAAAGTTATACACACTTGGTAGTATGGTTTTGTAGCGATTCTTTCTCACCACGCCAGGAATGTTATATTCCTTTGGGTCCACAAAGTTCATGGGTGTTTCCTGTTTGCACCAGAATCAAAAGATGAGTGATCATGTTATAAGTACCAGTGTGTTGTGTGTATATGTTACTGTGAGTGATACTCACATAGAACTCTGCCTGCAGGGCGGAGTCATCCAGAGCTCGCTTGTGTAGCTGCTCAGGAGTGAGGAGGTTGGATGCGTTCTGCAGGTACTCCTGTGTGCTCTGCTCTCGGGGAGACAGCAGTGCTCCATAGGGCTCTGTAGTGCCAGGGGTGCACATGTCCAGGGTCAGCGACACATTTGAACCTCTCCTGCAATCATCAGTTTGACATGAGTGCTTGAGACTGTGGGGCAATTGTTTTTTTATGTTTAATATGTCACAACGTTTACAACATTACCACTTGGTAATCAACATGTTTTTTTTATTTAAAGTGAAATATTAAAGATAAAATATTCACACACACATTTGTCCTACATGTATGTGCAAGCATCATATTACACATACACATATCCTAACAAAGCCTGTTGTATTACCTTTCCTGCAAGCCCACAGGTTTAACAGTGAGGGTGACAGGATCAGCCTCAGTCTTGATGTCCATAAAACAGTCAAATACGGGTGTCTCAGGAACAGCATCCAGCTCATAGAAATCCTCTTGTTTAGCATCTGTCCATTCTGAGTATGTAAAGGAGGGCTGTCGGCTCATGGACTGACGACGGTCGTCAGGGAAGCAGGAGGGGTTACCAGGCACCAAGGTTTTAATACAGAACAGCGTCTGTGGTGACAGCACAAGGAAGAAAAAGAATCCACCTTTATACGAAAGAACGAGTTACACGACATATGCTTTCTTGTTTGTTCACTTGTTGTATTCAAATCAGCAGCCATGACACTAGATATATATCTGCAAAAAGCTACAGTGCAGATTACCAATATCATCAGGATTTTGTATGAAATATAAACTAAAGTAATAAGTAGCAAAAGGGGAAAAGCATAATAAGATACTTACCCCTGTACCGAGGATGACTACACCTAAGAAAAGTGTGGCTATGAGGGGCAACAAACTCTCCACCCTCCAAATCTCCATCTGTAAACAAGTACATTCAATTGCATCCATTATTACAAAATCATGACACAAAAATCTTTCAAATGTACTTATGCATTTCTGTCACCTGTTGATCAGAGGCATCACTGGTGCAGAGAAGATACTGCAGAAGATCCAAAACTTTGTGTGCTGCTGGAAAAGCCCTGTATCCATTCAGCATGTAGAGAACCCACAAACCCTGAACACAGCATTAAAACACAAGTATTACCCACAAGTCCTTTAAAAGGCAACAGTATAGATGTAAGCAGAGAGATTTTGATCTTAACCGAAGTCAGCCCCTCTGTTTTCTTGTGTGACATAATCTTCATTGTAAAACAGTTTTACACATACAGGTGGTTAAAAAACATTTTAGCTACATTGCTGCTCTAGCATGTTGAAAAGTTAAAAATGAGCAGCTGTGTAAGCAGCTGAGTGTAAGAGTGCAGATTTACTTAAAATACAAAACATTTTCTGTATGTACCGTATCATTTGGGTGCAGTGAAGTGCATGAACTCACTGTGAGTTGAGACAGTGTATACAGCAGGAGAAAAGCACTGGCCGTAACACTTGCTTTCAATATTCTTTCCCACAGAGCAGCTTCGACCCCTGGCAGGGGATTATGGGTAGGTGGGGTGGCACTGTCCTGCTCTTTTGGTGTGTTCTCTTCAACGGGGGCTTCTGCCATGCTGCTCTTGAAACTTCCTGTTTTTAAAGAGCTAAAACATACACAGAAATCCATGCTGCATTGTACCGTTTTTTAGAGACAGAAAATAAACATGCATAAATATGGCATCACAAAATTAACAGCTACTTTCATCCAATCGGAAGCAAGAATGGCATCTGTGGGAAGTCTACAGTAGTACAAACTGCAGCTTACAGTGTAGTACATACTACAGAGTCAAATACATTTTCATAATTCATGGCAATGCTGTGGGAGGAATGACACATTTAGAGGTGGACTATGCAAATGAGAAAGTGCTGAGCATAGCAGTAACACGAGGTGTTATGCCATATACAGTGTGAACAGCACAGTAACAACGTTATCACACATACTATGATAATCAGTGTTTGGGAAAAAGTTATACAGAATTGATTTTTATACATTACATTTTAATGTATTGCTTTTACATTCTTGCGATTATTCATTTTATTGCTGTTAGTTTACCATTTTATTATTTTACTGAATGTTCATTAATATAAATTACTGAAACACATTTCTTAGGTTGTCCTTATTTTATTTAATGATTTCACATAAATAATATGAAAATATTTTTTTCACAAAGTCTGTGTTTGACATTTATTTTATAAATTACCATAGCAAGGTATACAGGTATGGCCAAACCTGTACACACACTCACAAAAACAACACAGGCAGAGCAGGTTGTGTCACCTTTAGTGCAGAGTCCACACTGTGGAGTGCTGGAGTGGATCACACTGATCAATACTCTGGCTCCAAACTCACTCACACACAGTACAGGAAAACAGTCACTTCAGCAACAATCACGTTCACCCCCCTTCACTCCTTTATGTCTTTTAACCCTCTTCTCAATCAGCTCTCTTCTCTGCTCCGAATTTCTCCCCTCTTCTCTTCCTTTTCTCCCAACCCTCTTTCTTTACTCTTTTATCTTTTTTTAATGTTCACCCCTCTGACCTGCATCTGCCAATGTTTTCTCTCCATCCATTTCACCTTCATCCATCTTTGCCTCCCCCGTCTTGCTCCATTCCCCTCTGATGAATATTATTAATGTATTTATTTCTGTACTCTATTCATGCTGCAGCTGGGTGCTCTTGAATTATCAGAATGAGCTATACAGAGAGAAGAGTTTGTTGTGTTGAAGGACACACACACAAACACAAATGCATGCACACCAATACACACACAAGAACACCCTTCAGATTGTCTTTCATCAAACCTAAGCATAATCATCTCATGCCACTTGCTCAATCAGCATTCAATCCACCCATCACGGAAAAACAAGCTCTGTCTGCAGGCACTGTTATCTGAATGAAATGTGCCATCTTCACTATCACTTAAGAGGTCAATTAGTAAAGAAAACAAGCCTATATTTTTCTTCTTTGAAACAACTGACAACATATGTTTCCAGTCTCAATATAATATAATAATATATTGATAAAGATTGGGGGAAATGTTTTACCCTTAAGATCAGCTTTACCAGAGTAATGTTCAAGCAGTGTTACAGGAGTGCTGGTATTAAGTATAACGGCACTGGGATGTTTGTAAAAATGTTAAATATACAGTTTATCAGACATTATGCAAATTATGTAAAAATTCTGTGATTAACCAATCACAAATAAATAAACATCTGTATTAAACTTATTTTTAAAACTTTGCCCACAATCCCATGCATGCAAAACGAGCCAACAGACCAAGACATGCTTCTCATGAAACCACTGAATATTCCACAGAAAAAAGAAAGAACACATTTTATAGAGAAACAATAAAACTTTTGAGCTCACATGACAGTAACAAAGTCATGTGAGTCTCAAGACCCTCATACCCTAGTACTTGTTCTGTAAAAAAAGAAAAATTTGAAAAATTTTAAATATGCATTTGTTAAAGTTACTCCAACTCATGCAGCTCTGTCCGGAGCTGTACAGATGGTAATACAAGCACAGGATGCTACGTGCCAAGTCAACCAACAGTAGGAGTTACTGATAGCCCTACATGTGTGTCTGTCACAGAAAAATGACAGGTGGCCAAAATATAGCCGGACATATTAAATTTTTAAATCCAAGCTAGACATCCAGGAATTAGAGACTAAACAGAAAAGACGGCTATCCAGACACAAGACAAGAGGGAACTTGAGCAGTTTGTATGGTCAGCGGAGGGCACGTCTAAAATCTAAACACACACACTCACAGTCTTCTCCTTACGATCAGTAAACAATAGCTGCAGAGGTCTGGTCTGGTGATGACGTGATCTACATGGGCATGGGGGTAACCATGGAAACAAATACACTTAGCAGCAAACGGTTTATATAGAACCAAAATCAACACCCCCACACACAGATATACACACTCCAACAACCCTCTTTACCCCCACAGATACACACCCTATTGCACAGACACACAAAAGGATCTTGCACCTGACAAAAACAACTAACAAACAGTGAAATAAAAGGGATCTGTTCCCATCTGTTCCCATTTGACTCTTGCAATATTCATGGGGATTTTTAATGAGTCTTTATGTTTAAAAGAAAAACACTTATTATATTGAGATTTGCAGTGAGGTTAACCATAAGGCTAATTTATAAAGTCATTTACAGTTAGCAACCCTAACCAATACATGCACCTTAACAGCATAAACTAACCAAAGCACTTTCAACTGCACAATGAAGTACTGCACAAATTTTCAAATAATTGGGCTAGCATGGCAGCACAGTATTTTGTCCTTTGGAATAAGTAATTTGTAATAAGTGTTCTTATATTCTTATAGTTTTAATTTTGGATACATTAAAGGTCTCTTTTATTGTCTTTAGTTAAGAATTAGCTAATGATACTGCAAAAGTGGTTTGTATACTTGATAATAGAGAATAATGTAAGACAGTGGGAACAAAAGCGAGAGACAGACATAGAGAGAGAGACAGACAAAGAGAGAGTGAGAGAGATTACCTGCTTAACTATAGGCCTTGAGGTTCATTGTGCTTGCTTGTATTAGAAGATTACACTTTATGCTGGATGAGTTAAATCTGGGTTTTTGTTCTGCCGACTGGGCCCAACATAGCGTTGTGTCTTTGGCTTTCCATGAATGAATGCTGTTATGGTTTTCTAAGAACCCACCATTCTGCCTTTCTGTCCACCTCTCAACACATTGCTGATGTGATTAACTGACTACGTTTCACAGAGAGAAAGACAAACAGAGGTAGAGATGGATGAGAGAGAGAGAGTCAGATGTCATGGGCAAAGAATTATTTAAACTAGTCTATGTGTATAATAGATCTCCATTTGATTGATTAAAAGCCCACCTTTTACAAAAAAACGTAATTCATGCATTAACATTCAATATATTGACGTAAAGTCTAATTTTATCCCATTTAAAAAAGCATAACATTGACTGAACAAAAAATGACTTACTGGCAGCCCTCTGCATACCTCCCCATACACACATATGCAATCAGCAGTTACACACAAACACACTGTCACAGGATGACAGTCTATCTGGAGAATATCAGACACAGCAGAAGGAACCAGATAGGTTACACTTGTTGAATGCTGAGCCATTTTCGCAAATGCAAATACCCTCAATATCATAAAAATGCAACTACCGAGCTCTTTCAAATCATTTTATAAACGCACATCTTAAGCAAGTATGTTTTCTTTCACAGCATATATAAAGACCTATCAATTTATTCCGCAGATATGCTTAAATCTGCATCCGCCTCCAGCTCTGAACAAAAACATCATAACAGGTGCCTGTCAGTCATTGTGCCCAACAATCAAAGATCACCATTAATATTATTAATATCCCGATAAACGCCATCAAGATGGTGAAGAAGTTTTCTGAAACTAAACCTGAATAGGTGCACGATCACCAAACTAAAACGCCTCGCTCACTGACTCCCTTCTCCTATTCATTGAGAATAACGCTGTGTCGAAATAGCGCCTCAGCATCCTCGAAAACACGACGTGCGCTTCCACAGGACCAACGCTACGACGAAAAGAAGGTGAATTATAACACAAACCAGCAAACACAGATGCGCCCTTACCTCTCAGATAGGTGAAAGCGGTGGAAATGAGCGCGGAGATTCGCGCAGCATCATTAATATTCACATCACAGCGCTCACTGAGACGCGCGGAGGAAGAGCAGGCAGCGGGAGACGCTGCAGTCGCTGCAGAGCTGAACAGCGGCCCTCCATATGAACCCGCCTCTCTTCTCTGACAAGCACAGTAAGGAGGGTCTTAATATGCGCTGTCTTTTCACAGTCTGTTTTTATGTCGTGAGATTCCTTTTGTATGCTTTTGAATAGGTATTGACGTGTTAGGTGTTGTCTTTCGTGAGGAGGATGGTATGATGATGCTTCGCTTCAGGTGGCAGCTGGAGGTGTAACCTAGGCAACATATCTCGGCGCAGAATGGGGTGGAGGGATGCTGGAAATCACTATGCCCTCTTCTTTCTCTAGTCCCCTCAGCACTAACATTAACAACTGCGTCATTTCCTTCAGCAAATAAAAACATATTGGGGGTTATGTACCTTTTCTTTACACGTCTTTCTTTATTCATTTGTCTTTTATTCAGCTGTACGCCAATGAATTTGTAGATTCGGAGCAAACTTTTCCTCTATTTTTATCAATACCCTAAAAACCTACAGGCCTAGATAACTGCTTCCATCTAGTGGTGTAATTGCACTATACACGACGACACCGTCAGGGGCCAATGCACTGTATGCAAATACGGCGTCAGTATTATATAATAGGTTTACCAAATATAAATAGTATAGTAATATAGAATATAGGTGTTGGATTTGGTTTTGGAAGAAATCCTCTGAGTATAGACTTTGTCTCCTTGTTAAGCTTATGAGCATCACAACAAATAGACAAAACCTAATGAGTACAATTTGAGTTTTTGTGTGTGTAACCTGCATGGGGACATTTAAAATACATTTGACATTTTAGGCATCTAAAGCAATTTCAAAAATAATGTTTAAATTATTAGCAGTTGAGAAAGCAAATACAACAGAATTATTGTTAAAGTTCCTAATAACATATTGTGCATTATCATTCCATCTTCCACATCTGAACACAAACTTTTGTGTCCTGTTATTTTTTATTATATTTACTTCTGGAAATAAAAATGTTTTAGCACTTTATTATTTTTATTTAAATACTTAAAAAGTAGCAGGCATTGCAAGTTTAAACAGTTCAACTTCTAAGCACTGATGATCAGTACGGTCTAAAAAGGGCTTTATTGTCAGGAGGCAGATAAGAGTTTCACTGTTTCATCTGTGTGTTTGACCACTTCCTGTAAGTCACTGCATTTGCCTTATACTCGCTTAGAGCCTGTCACCCAGGAGACCGCATACTTTACTAAACAGTACAGCAACCCCCCAAAAAAGAAAAACTGTTGCAACACAGAGAACTGAGAAACACAAAGTGAGCCCACAGCCAGAGGCCTGACTGGTAGAAGCTTTTAAAATGAAACCCTGGTATAAGGCAGATGTACAAAATATTCTAATCAAATAATCTGCTGATCAAATTCTGACACATAAAAGTTACTATTGTTGGGAGAAAAGTTTTTGAACTGTTTTCATTGTCTGGCTTCTACAACATGATGTTTGAAAGGGTCTTTAAAGTGCCTCTACAAATGATAGTTAATGACACTATTTATAAACTTTTTTATTGTATTTTTTTCTCTTTACAATTGATGTTTGTAAAGAGTTAATGAAATTGTCACATTGTAAGATTGAATGACACCACATAATTAACGGAAGTGTATGAAAAGTGGAAAGCGAGACTGAATAGATATGTTGTGTTTAGTACAGATAAGTTAGAAAACACTGGCGAGTATTGTTATATGTACTAAATAATTGTATCAATGGTATTTATATGCACGGTGAAGATTTGGGCTACACACATGCAACAGCATAAAACAGATTCATATGCTGAAATTACATGCTTAGTTTTTATGTTGCTGTTTGAAATAATTGTGTCAGTGCAGAGTGGCTATAAAGCATGTTAAAAGAACAATATATAGGTTTGTTTCTGTTTCTTTGTTGATATAGCTAGCCTGCCTCTGCTTTGAAAATCTTTGGACATTCTTTAATGTTTTGCTACATTAAAATAAAAGTTAACTTTTTGTCATCTACCTTAAACATAAATATACTAAATAACGAACTAGCACAAAGCTATAGTCATCTCTACTACTACAGAAATGGTCAAATGTGACCTGCAACACAGTCTGACGTTATATATAAATAAGATGAAGAAATAAAAACCTACCATTGTAATTTCACCAGCAACTATCCCTTCAGTGGCTGGAGAGATTTTTCTCCGTTAAGGAGGCCTCATTGGTCTAGGTAACCATGTTTATTCCCCATACATTTTCATCAGCGACATTAATTACTTAAACCTAACATTTTACAAAGACATGCCATTATAAATTACTGTGTTATGACTTTAAGCATGTTTAGTTTAACTTTATGGTTATTTCAGCCAGTGATGTGCTGGTTTTCTGATCCCAGGCCAAACTATCAGTTTAGAGGAGGAGTTATTTATTTTGCCCCGCCCATCGCAGGCAGAAAAAAGAGAAGTCAATGAGAAAAGTTCAGCGTGTAGCACCTGAAACATTTCGCCCCAGCAACTCTATCATCACACACGCTTTTCATCGTCTGTTAAACTTGTCTCAACCAAATAGGAAATGACATAAAAGGTTTGGTTTGCCACTATGGGTCACCATTATTTACATCAAGCCAATGTGCTGCGTGCAAGTGTCTTTTTTGCTCTGCTAGTGTCGGTAAGTGTAAAGAGTTTGAGTTTGAATGTTTCAATACGTGTTAATGTGTCTGTTATGTGTACTTCAAAGTACATACTGGTGTCTCTGTTAATGCTTGTCGGATATCCTGTGTTTTTAAACTAGCTATCTGCTCTTGTGAAATTCTCTGCGTGTAAACTAATGTGTAGCTTATCAATTCGTTCTTTGAAATGTCATTGAAAGATACTGTGTTGTTCACTGCTGTTCGGAATTATAAAAGAAGAAGTTGACAGTAACATTTAAATCAGTTGGACTCTATTATTGTAACTTGTTGATGTTTCACGCAAACTGTCACTGTTTTAAGCTGCCAGTCACACGTTGGTTCGTGGAAAGTTGCGAACGGCTTACTTCTGTTCCTATTTTAATAAAACTCTTCCCCAAATCAACTGACCACAGATACTGCGGTCCAGAGATGAGCATGAGTTATTCAACCGTGATTTTGTTTCGTTCTCTCTCATGATTCCTTTATTGATGTACAGCATCTGTAACTGTGGTACCAGCAGCTTTCTTTATTACTAGTAGTGAGTTTAAACGGGTTTGAAGATTTTCCATGATGTTCGGATTAACCAGAAGTGCAACCAGTATCTATGCAAATATTTCAGATTCATCTCTTCTCTTAGTTTGCGTTGGTGTGATAGAGAGGGAGACTGACAGGGAGCATTTTGAGATGCATTTACATTGTTCTCAGTAAAGATGTTTCCCTTATTTTCTATAGGGTACAATAACCCTACCAAGAAAAAAATTGTACTCTGTAGTATCATGGTATCACCTTTGTATGTCACTTTTTATTGTTCCATAATAAGTGTACATGTATTGTTCTATGTTCTTGTTGCCACTGAAATAGAAGCTGAGTTTCCTTTGTATATACTGTATACACTGATCACCTTCTTGGGTGGGGTGGGCAGTTTAAACCAAGCTTAGAGGATAAGACCAGTGCAGTGTGATTTTAAGGAATGGTCTGCAATGATTCACAAGACAATTAAATAATGATTTGCACTGTCTGATATAAAGGCAATCGCCGTTCTTTCCTCTTATGCAAATATGCGTGCAAAGTGTCTTTCACCTTGATGTGTGGTAATTAACACCATCAGGAAAGTACAGTGTTTTGCATAAACGTCTCATGAAAATAAAGCCCAGTCTATTTAGGCAGAATAAACCGCCGTGGGCAGTATTGGAGAGAAGGAAAACTGTGACGTAGAGCTATGGACAGGGAAAAGAGAATGGGCCATAGCTGTATCTCCTACCCCACTATTCCCTCGCTTATTACTAATCTTGCCATCTGTTGTGATAACCATTATTATGGGTGGTGTTGCTATTTGAAGAATTCTTTCACAGCAAAAATAGTTTTTGAGTTGTTTAGTTTTGAAATGAAACTTTAGCCGTAGACCTTAATATGCGAGTAACGAAAAAAGTGTTGATCACTTTCTTCCAAACAGTGGAAGCAGGAATCACAATTGTTCAGCTACAAAAAATGCAGTAAACATTTTGTGTGTTATACAAACAGACTGCAATGTAATTAGTTATTCACCAATATACTGTACTTTCTAGTACACTCTTAATAATTACTTCTTTTATGTTTAGTGGAAGAAAGAAATTCATAGTGGTTTGGTACAACAGTTCTTTTATACATAATATGTGGTGTTGCAGTAATTAAACATGCGGAAGAAATCTAGCATGTATCCGTGAGGCACTCCATCCCTGGGGAAGCAGACTTCCCTTTAGTCACTCTGAGTTTATCTCAAGATCTGTGCGTTGAGTCTTGTTGTATTTGGGCTCATTTTAATTGGCAGCATCTGCTGGAAGTAACTGTTTTTCATATTGTGTTTTAGTTTCATGATGGTACAAGTGAAAATGTGACAACAAAGCAACTGTGTTAAAATAACTTTATTTCGACTTTGATTTTTGAGTGAAACAAATGCATGTTGTGTTGTGCTCACTGAGACCTTTCTAACTACACATGACTATCCTACTGTTATTATCCTGTTACTGTTTGATTACAGTATACTGTAAGTATACAGTATATACTTTACCTTACAGTGTACTTTAAAACCAAAAAGCACTTATTAAGGGTTGTTTATAATGTCTGGATGCATTACAGTCCAGCTTTTATACTTTAAAGCATCATTTTGTGCTGATCAAACCAGCTGTTGTAGTTAGCTGTTAAATTTTGCAGCAGTTTAATAATTCTTAATACATTTCTTAATCAGTTATCCACACACTGATTATATTAAAAACTATCATCAGTTTTTAGCAATTTAAACAACTCACTTTTCACTATGAAAAGTGTTTCATTTCATTTATGTAGTACATGCACACATCTTTCTAAAATTTTAACAGAATGGTAGGAGACCAACATAAAAGATGAACGTTGTTTTCAGTCACTGAATGAAAAAGAAAATATAGCAGAAGCCGTAGTGCAGACCATAGTAGTGCAATGTAGTTTCCAAAGTTTGGAAATGGAATAGATTTTCTTATGTTTAGAGTTTCAAACATCTGTGAGATGTAAGGTTGTTGTCTGTGTCTTGTGTCCAGTTTCATAATGCCCTCTTGTAAGATGCTGGCCTGTTCTGGGGTGGAATAGATTAGGAGCACACAAACACACACACACACACACGGTTCTGGGTTCAATGTAAATTTTGGCCTATTCATTCACACTTCAATGGCTTTATTGTAGATAATGGCTTTTTGAAGAATGTGCCCACTTTAAAACGTCAGGCTTTGTGAATTATAGATAATAAATAAGCAGATAATATGCAAGATGTATGTTAATATGCCATTTAAACTGAACTGGTGGAATGCTGATGTTAATATGCTATGGTAGAGCAAACAAAATGACATCAAATATGCATCAAAGTCATTCATTTGTGTATACATTTGACAGGATCAACAATAATTTAGCGTTTATTGTAATGTGTATATACCCTGTTATGTATAATCACATGTTAGACTATTATTACACATTATGATTGGAAGTGTTTCATTTCATTTTTCGTGTTTAATTTTTAACTGTCACTTATGTAGCTGTTGTTCCATATCTATATTATTTCCTGTCTGTCACTGTTTGTACAACACAACTGAAACTTCCCCTTTGGTCTCTTGTTTCTCACACACACACACACACAYACACACACACACACACACACACACACACACACACACACACACACACACAAATAAACATTTTCAAACACCCACTCCAAGATGTATTATGTACAGTAGCTAGTGAATGATTGCGGGTTTATCAAAATGGTGACCAGATTATTTGACGTAGCTGGTGAATAATTGTGGGTTTATCTGTATGGTGACCAGATGGAAGAAATAGCAGTTACATGCAAATAAGGCGTTTGCAATAGGCACAGTATTTGCCTGCATTTAAGAAGACTGTAAAGAGCCTTGGAGCCTAACAGGAAGAGCAGAGCAATTAAACTGCTGTATCTTTAAATATGGAAATTTGGAGAGCTACCGTCTTAAGATTGAAGTAGTCATGTAATACAATAAGGATGTGGCACTTTTTAAATTTAAAAAGAGGAAAATTCAGACTTTTGTTTACGCTTTGCTTGTCACATATTCTCATAGGGCCACTTAAGTTTGACACAAATTTGCTGAAACGTGAACAATAAAGGGCTATTCCACTTTTTATCTGAATGATGCATTTGGTTTAGGATCACTGTTAAAAATAAATTGCTGTGTATAATGTGTGGAGTGCCCACTCTGAAACTGTAGAGGGGTTTTAAAACAATGGTCAGGGCTCAGGATTTTGTTCCATGAGTGTTCCAAGAATGTAAAATGGGTTTGGAATGACATCCCAAGAGGACAGAATTTAGATTTATGGCTGAATTATACCTGTAATGTCAGTGAGATGATGTCATTAAATATGAGTTGTACTTTAAAATGTCTTAGTAATTTGCAGCATAAGTAAATGCTAATGTGTTGTTTTGTTAGGCTTATAAGTTTGTTAGGCTTATAAAAAATATATAAATAAAATATTTATTTTTTTGTTCATACAACGCATCCATACACTGTGCGTTGTATGAACACAGGAAGTGCAATTGCAGTTTGGGTAAAGCCTTCATCCTGCAGGCAGTGAAAAGACTCTTCTGCAGACACGCTGATAAGACAAGAGTCCATAGAAGCTGTAGAAGTTCTGGACTATCATGTCTAAATGGACTTAAATAGGCATTTTAAATTATGTAATACTACAAGTTCAGATCATTTTGTTGTGTATAGCTTTAAACTGTAGGCAATAGATTAATTAAATGTCTATACATAAATGTATAGGTTGGGTAAAATATTATTTTAAATAAAACGTGAAAATATTATTTATTTAGTATTGTTTTTTTATCGTTGTTAAGTGACACTCACCAAGTAAAGGTAGTGTGTCCTAATTTTTTGGCTTGTTATTGGCTAACAAGGCATAGTTCTAAAAACTGTAGCCTCAGCATTGAACCGAATTGCACTGTTTAGTAATGACAATGACTGACTGTTAGCAACTATTAGTTACATCATTAACTAAATCAATTACCAACAGAAATGGGATATTCAGAAAGTGTAGAAATTCCAGTAGCCCAGACTATAGTAATTTAAACTTGTTATTTTGTGTATTTCAAGCACAGCTCACCAATAAGAAGCAAGCATTGGTAAGATAAACATTTCAGACAAATGAGAGAGTAATAATTCATGAGACGACATTGTTACAAGACTTTTTTTAGCATGACTTATGAGTTAAAATTCACTGATTTATTCATTTAAAAATCTACTTAATACAGTAAGATACAATAAACATATATGCATTCTGTGAATGCTAAATGTTTCAGGAGGAAATATGAACAGTTCTCTTATTTTAATTTGAATTGTTTATTTAAATGTTTTAAAGCTTAGTTTACAGAAGTTGTGGGCACTTGGTACAAAAGAACAGAAAGAGAAAAAGACAATATACACAATAAACATGTGAAAACTGTAACCTGAAAAAGTTCCTAAAAGGTATCAAATTATACTGAAGCAGGGTGTGTCATTTTTATTATATGGCAATAACAGTTAGTTAGGGGAACTAGGAAAAGAGAAGGAGATTTAGTGTAAAATAAAGAAATAAAAATATTTAGCTGAGGGGTAAAAAAAAGTATCTGTAACCATATTTAGCTACACCAGTCACACCTCCTTTTTATTATTATTAGCATTTCAATACAAAACAATATTTAAACTAAAAGTAATCAAACCTACTAAAAATTTATTACATAATTCCCAACAAAGCAACAAAGGGCTGGTGATGTTTCATTTGTTGAAGGCTTGGTTTTGCATGAGTTTTGCCAGCAGCACACACTTGTTCACCAAAAGCAATGAGATGAACTTTTTTATAAAACTGAAGTGAAACATAGCCCTCGTGTATCTCAAACCATTAGATTCGTCTGCACAGAAGCCAATGACAATGACTTGCAATTTTATGTTTTAACCACAGATGAAAGTTTCAGACCAATGTTCAGACCTTAGTGCAGTTTTATTTATTTTAAGCTAATAAAGGCGGATCACCACAGTCACTGAACTATGGTCACAAGTAGAAGTTACTTTTAAATTGTATGTCGAAAGAATGGAAGATATGGACTTTGTCTGACAAGTTTTTCATTGTTTTTCCCCTAGGTCCCTTATGGGCATTCTGACTGTAAGTAACTTATTTTCATTTGTTCATTTGTGTAGTTTTAGTAAATCACCTGATCACATGCACAGTTTAGAATAATGTTGGTGTGTTTCCAATACTTATGTTGTGTCTTTATTTAGGTGTATTGTGCCAATACAAGTCAATCTCCTTGACAACCGACATCATTATCCTCGTTGGAGACAATTCTAACTGCAGTGTGCAGAGTGCCAATGTAACAAACAGTCAGTCCGGCATCACAGTGACTGGGTTACAGCCTGGAAGCGCATACTTCTTGAGAGTCAACTGCACAAATGTGTGCTGTGAAAACTTCACCACCAGTAAGCCTTTCCTACTTTTGTTTCTGCTTTATCAGACTTACAGGTAAACATTTCAATGTTTTAAGTGTTATGCCATGAGAATCTTGCACGGTCTGTGTTCTGCAAAGTGTAGCTCAAATCCTTAAGTAAGAATTAAGTTCCAACCATAATCAAACAGCAACTGGTCAAGGCCTTTAGGATTAGTATGCTCTGTCCACTTCCTGTCTCCTTTATAGTCCACTGTATTGGGTGGTGTCTGAGTGAACAACTTTCTCTGTATTCATTTCCTCATTCATACCCACAATGCACTCTTATTTTGAGCATACATTCCCTGTATACTCACCAGAACCCTATTTCTATGTTTCTGTTGACTATTACTTTTACTTTTTTACTGAAACTATTACTTAAACTATTACTTTTTTGCATTTTAAAAATAACAAAATAAATGTGTCCGGCATTTTGTTCTTATTCTCTTTTAAATTGAATAAATATACTAATGTAATATAATGCATAAACACAGTAAATAAACATGACAGACAGTGTTTTGTTCTTTTTATTTTGAACTAATACAGTAGATGTGACAAATGAGCAGAAAGAAAACTAACTAACCAAAACAACTATTTTACAATTTAATACAATTTAATTTCATTGCGTTATAATACAAATGCTTAACACCACACTGATCTTATTATAAGGTATTGTGGGTGTGTTATGATCAGGTTTGGAGCTAATCTCTAAAGGAAAGTGGACCTTGAGGGCCACAGTTCAGAACCTCTAAATAAGGTCCAATTGCGCTCCAACGCACCTGCCTCTAATTTTCAAATAGTCCAGATAACCTTTATTAGCTGGATCACATGTGTTTGATTTGGATTAGAGATGAACTCTGTATTACAGCGAGCCTTTTGGCCTTCAGTTTGACACCTGAGTTTAAGCAAGGATGATGCTGTTGCCTGAGAAGATACAAAGCAAGCATGTTTCTTATCCTTTCACTTTCTCACTCACGCATTCATGTATCACATTTTCTTACACGTTTCTCATGTTTTCAGTCACTTGCAGTCTCTCAGTATTTATCTACTCTTAGCAGACACCTCCAGCAATCTGACTATCACGCGACTCAACTCCACCTCAATCTATCTGAACTGGACGGGCCAGTTACCCCTGGCCGATCAAAATTATACACTGAGTAAGTCATAGCCAATCACAGTCAAACCCTGAACCTCTCTACCTATGACTTCATTGTGGCGCTGCTGATGTTTTAACACAGCTGAGTAATATTGTATTAGAGAACATTCAGGGTGTATGTATCGCTTGGCTAAGTTTTTAATGTAAATAAAAGAATAAAGGATGCATAATATATATTTAAAGTGATGTCGCAGTGTTTTTAGGAATGCAAACAAGTGTATGCATAGTAAATGAATTTTTGGTAACACTTTAATTTACAATGCCTTTGTTGCACATGTACGTACAGTAGCCATACAATTTACAACAGTAAATTATACCTAATTTCAAGGAAACCAATACATGTTGTTAATTAATATTGCTCTGTACTTTAATGTAGAATTGCACTGCAATGAGGGCACCTTAAAACAAAGTGTAACCAAAATGTCTGTTAAAAACTCATTACTAACAGCACTGTACAAATGAAGCTCAATATTAATGTGTGCCTGGGTGCCCGTGTCCACTCTCTTGCACTCACAGACCCAGAGATCGTTAGTAACCTGTCTGTGTCTTCCATCACTGTGAGCTCAGTAAACCTGAGCTGGACGCCTCCGTATGGCATCAGCCCGTATTATAGAGTAGCTTGGGGTGTAAACTCGTCATACCTGCTCACCACCATAAACCAAACCTGCATGCAAATCTCACAACTCACACCCGGCACCAAATACACCTTCCGTGTCATTTCGGTGGCATCTGATAACATCACTGAGGGGCCTGTTCATCAAATATCCCAAAACACAAGTAAGTAATGCATGAAGAGTAGATGAGAAGGTTAGATGTATCTGTGTTTTATGTGGAATAAATCAAACCAGGTGTGCATGTGGATGTCCATAGCACTGAAATGGAACTGGAAGTCAATGTTAAAGAAGATCCGTTACCTTTATGCAGGTCCAGCACAGGTGGAGAACATCACTGTTCTGGGTCACACTAACAGTAGTCTGAGAATAGGCTGGACGGCTCCTCCTGGTCGTGTGGAATCATATGTGGTGAACATATCCAATGCTGAGCTGAATGTGATGCTGAACCTGACCACACAGAATGGCACCAATGTAGAAGTCAGTAACCTCTTGGCAGGACGAGTCTACAACATAACGGTCACGTCTGTCAGTGGAATCCTGAGGAACATCTCCTCCATAAAATCACATGCCACCAGTGAGTCATATAAACTCTACTCTAACTCTATAACTCTAACTTTATCTCAAGACCAGAACATTGAACAACAATTATATATTTACACCAATATAACTGCATATAATTTGTGACGGTGTGATTTTTCTCCTTAGATCCTAACCCACCCGAAGCGCTCCAAGTGTTTGGCCAGACAAATACATCCATTTCTTTGGTGTGGTTGAGACCTCTGTTAATGGAGGGAGTGAATGTGTCTTATGAAGTATCATACAGACCCAGCCAGTCACTGAGCAACCTAACGTTGTATCAGGCCTATTCTTTAAACTTGACACTCACAGGTTTATTATCTGGCACCCAATATGACATCACTGTGGCTACTATTGGAGTGAAAGATCTCAGGAGCTCGTATGTAAATCTCACCGCATATACGGGTATCTCTCTCACTCATTCTTGCAGGCATTGGCCGCGTACGTGGCAAACAAAGCCTGTATTTACAATAGAGTGCTAATTATGTTTTCAGTGTGGCCTATAGTATTCGTTTAAAAGGTGTATGTTTGTGGTTGTTCCCACCAGCACCTAATGCAGTGCAGAATCTGGAGATTTCTCCTGTCAGCACTACGTCAGTCAATCTCACCTGGCTTCCACCTACTGGAACCACCAGCCTGTTGTCCTACGTCATCAGCATTACGACACTAAACCAGACATTCAATACCACATCCAACAATTATCAGATTACTCAGTTGACGCCTGGTACTCAGTTTAATTGCAGCGTCAAAACGTACATCATGAATAGCAACATCTCTGGACCTTCACAATACATACAGTGTTACACAAGTGAGTCTAAACATTCCCCATCTCTCTGTAAACCAGCAAAATCAACTTGATAAAACGTTATCAAACGTTGATAAAAAAGACTATTAATAAAAACAATCAAAAACTGTAAATTTAAGCAAAGCAAAACCTAAAAGACTATTATTGTGGCACACATTATTTTTGTTTTCATGCCTACTACACTTTCCTATGCTAATTAGCACAATATTAGTCATAATGTGTGTAAGCGCAGAATATAATTGTGTACACTCTGTTTCAGAGCCCCTGCCAGTGACAAATTTAAGTGCCCGTTGTGTTAGCACGACTGAGATGCTGCTCTCCTGGTCTCGTCAGAGTGACTACAAACCTACATATCTGTATAATGTGAGTGTGAATGGAGAGCAGAGGATTCAGAAGAGCGATGAGACTGCAAATGTCACTAATTTGTTCCCAGGGAGCAACTACACGTTTACTGTGCAAACTATAGCGAATGGCATTAGCTCTGATCCTGTTTTCACTTCTGCATTTACAGGTATTACATCTCACATGTTATTCACACATTGCTTTGTAATTTCTTTTCTGTAATGCTGATCTGCAGCCCTGTATCAGATAACCTATAGACAGCTTGGGAAGTCTATGTTTTCTGCATTGTTAATCACATAGGCATATAAATATGTCTATGCACTAAAAGCATATTGTTTGGGTTTACAGGGCTTGATAAAGCATACAACATTTCTGCTGTGGGAACTACTGGAAGTATGAGAGTGGAGTGGAGGCCACCTGCTGGCGCTGTGAGTCTCTACAGTGTCAAAATCCTGTTGAGTGAAGCAGTTTACAAAATGGAGAACCGAACAAATGAAACATTTGTGGTATTCTCAGACCTGCTGCCTGGAACTCTGTACACTGTTGTTGTTACGAGCATCAGTGGACCCATTAGACAGGACAGTGATAGTGTCCAAAACGCTACCTGTAAGTCCCCTCACAAACCCACAAACATACATGCTGTATTAGTGACCTTCAAACACTTTAAAGTGTTAATCACAAATGAGTACTACTGAGTAGTCAAATTACACCTGAGATGTGATTTTAGTCTCCTTTTCCACATTATACTACATAATGTAACATTCTTTGTTTATTCAGCAATGTGGACCATGTTTTATAACTTTATAAGAGAAGAGATGAATGTGGCACTGTAGGGCTGTTGCAGCCAATAGTCCCCAAAAGATAAATGAATGTTTAAATTAATATAAAGATATAAAAAGGTAGTGCTAGAGGAGAAACTATCTGTACACATTTATACTTGGTTTGAAAACAATAGAAGGTAGTGGGAAGGTCTCGCTAACATAAAGTAAATATTTGAGTGTGTGTATGACATCTGTGATGTACTGTTGTTTTTACAGTACCCACTCCTCCTCGTGAACTTGCTGTGACAGCGCGGAGCTCATACTCACTGAACATCAGCTGGGCCCAGCCGCTCAACATGAGCTCAGGACACAGCTTCCTCCTGCAGTACAACAATGGCACCGAGTCAAACTCGGTCAACTGCAGTCAGAACTACAGTTCTCTGACTGGCCTCAGTGCAGGAGTCCAGTACAACATCACTGTTAGGACTGTTGGTGAACTGCGATATCTGAGTGATCCTCAGTCTCTCACCACATACACAAGTAAGCAATCATGACCTGCATGAGCAATCATCCAGTCAACTATAACACAGGCTGGACATGTTTAACTCAGCCTTACTGTTTCATGGACCACACAAGCTGAAAAATCAATCAAGCTGAAATCATTAAGGAAACTGTGTGACTTTTTCTGGCTTCTCAACTAATGCAGTTTTATATGAAATGTTAATGAATATAACATTACTCTGTTTATAAATCAAGCCAAGTAAAATCACTTAAATTGTAAAATCATTAATATAAGCTTATCATTGCGAATCAGGGTAAGTTAAGAAAACAGTTTTAAACACTGATCTGTTGTAGTTGTTCAATAACTGATATTTGTTTATTTTGAACCAGAACATTACAGATTGTGTTACAGATTGCAATCTAAAAGTCTTACCTTTTAGTTTTGCAAAAGTCACATTTTTGTGCCTATTTAATTAAAAACAAATGCATCTTTTTGATTGGTAATAAGATACATAAGAACCAAATCTGGCCAGTGATTCTTATGTATCAAAGCACCAAGAAAGCATGCAACTGTTACATTCAGTTATTGTGTGGTGTGTTAATAGTTAACGGTTGGTAAATAGGGCACTTAGTTCTGTACAGCTTACTGTGTTTCACACCCTACCACATCACATTAATCAAACTAGACTACATTACAGAAAGTTAAGTGTGTGTTTTTTTTAAATGGTGTCCCAGATCCCAGTGCTGTGAGTGAAGTGAAAGTGACTGGATTCACAGAAAGCAGTATATCTTTGCGCTGGCAGCAGCGTGATGTTCAGCTGTACGGTTACTCCTATCTACTCAAGTTCACTCACCCTAATGACACAGATGAGCAGAAGACTGTGTATAACACCATAGCACAGCTGCTGTCACTGCAGTCGGCCAGTCAATACAATATCAGCATTACCACACAGACGGCCGGTGGCACCAAGTCTGATCCCCAGTTCGTATTAGCCAACACCAGTGAGTAACTACACTACACATGAAAAACGTCTCCCCACATTTGCACATTACATTTCCACCACTGTGCCTTGTTCGCACACAGACATGTCTTACTTTAGTTATTTGTACAGAAAGTGTACAGTATGTTACATTTGCCTCTGCTCTCGTTGTCTATCAGAGCCATTTCCTGTCACCAATGTGCGTGCTGACGCTCGGAATGTCTCTGCTGTACGGCTGAGCTGGGTGCGTCCTCAGGGTCACCACAGTGGGTTTTCTTATATGGTATTAGAATCCAACTGCACAGTAAATGGGAGAAACATGTCTACTACCTCTGAAAACATCACCGTAACAGACCTGTCTCCTGGGACCTGGTGTCTGTTCATTATTTATAGTGTGGCCTATAACATTTTGGGAGATCCAATGAACATCTCTGTCCTCACAAGTATGTGTCTCATACACACTTCAACAATGAGAAGCACAGACATATAACAAATTACTTCCTTTAATTAAAACAATATGGGTAATTGCTGCTTTTGAAAAGACTCTTTACTCTCATTCTCCCTCACTTTCCACAGAGCCCTCCATGGTGCTTCCAAAAGTGGAGAATCAGGGCTCAAACCAATCCCTTGTTGTGTCATGGGATCAGCCTGCTGGTGGGCTGGACATGTACATTTTAAACATCAGCAGCACAGGATGGAGCAGCTTCACAAAGCTCAACAGCACTGAACATAATTACACCTTTAACCAGCTCAAGGCAGCGACTGTCTTTACAGTCACACTCACCACTGTCAAAGGAGACTTCCAGGAAACATCAAGTCCAGTTGACATGGCAACCTGTAAGTATTCAACCCTTATCATAATTGGGTAGAAACGTCAAAACGTATGAAAAAGTCACTTTTTACATTTCCAACTTTTTTATACATAAACACACCACACTGTAATTGTGTTTCAGTTCCAAACAAACCTGGAGAGTTTGTGGAGGTATTAAAGACCACCCGTTCACTGTGGATGCGATGGGCTGATGCTCAGAACATGACAGCTGGCAGTTTCACCTACAGCCTCAGCTACTGCCCGACTACAGCCCTGCCTGGCTATAACATCACTCATTTTGTCACCCCTAACAGCACAATTCTTTTGGACGGCTTGCAACCTGGAACACCCTATAACATTTCTGTTGCTACAGTTGGGCCAATGGGTTTTGAGAGTGAAGCTGTGTACAGATACCATGTTACCACCAGTAAGTTCAGTAGTTAGTAATTTGGAAACATAAACTGAGCACTTTACACTGAAATGAATTCTTGGACCCACCATACTGTTTATACAGTCTTCAGTTTTTAAATGTTTAAATGTGACCCACAACTGACTTTCAACCTCTTCCTTCCTGTATTTACTTGTAGTGCCTGACCCCATCCAAAACCTGCAAGTGGTTTCAACGACAACAAACATCTTTGTAAATTGGGTGGGTGTGGCAGGGGCCTCAATGTATGTGGTGAGCGTGTACAGTGAGAAGGTTCAGCAAAAGAACATCACAACCAGTTCAAACAGCTGTACTGTAAATAATCTGATGCCTTCAACACTGTATAACATCAGTGTTCGGAGCATTACCTCTGATGGCACAGAGGGAGCTGCTGTGTGGGTGGAGGCTTGCACAGGTTAGTACACACACTGCAACACACACACTGCTAATATACAAGCACAAAAACACAAGATATAGCAATATGTTTAACTTGATATTGAGATGAATTGCATAGTGAGAGTGCTAAAAGTCTTTATTTGGTTTATTTTTGTTATATGCTTGTTATTGTACATTGTTAAAAGAGGTCAAAAAATAATAACTAAATCTTTAAAATAAGTTTAAAATAGCAAAACTAATTCAGGGATCAGTAATCAAGTTCAGTTCTCATAGTATTATATAGTCTCTGCTAGTTTATGAGCTTTAACATTATGAGCTTTGACAGCTATGAGTTTTTGACAAGCATAAATCTACAAATAGAAATCAATAGATTTTGAGTTGATTACACACTAAATGTCCTTTTTTGGTACAGATGCAGCTCCGGTGGAGAATTTGACCTGTACGGGTCCTGATCTAACCTTGCCTATGCTCAGCCTCTCATGGAGACCTCCTCTTGGTGGACATCTGGCCTTTGAGGTCAGCCTGTCATCCTCTGACTCCACAGTAAACACCTCCAGCTTCAGCTATACCTTCACTGGACTCCAGTACAACACTAAATACACTGCTACTCTCTGGACCATCGGCTGTGGCAAAAGAAGTGTAATGAAGAAGATTGACTGTATGACTGGCATCACAAGTAACGAAATACTTACACATCACTGTTTTATGTTTCTGAAATCTCAAATTCTACTGGTGTTTTATATGCATGTTCATTTCTTTTATTTATGCATGCAGGACCTGTTGTACCTAAAATAGAAACAGGGGTGACAGTTACTGATGTAGAATACAACAAATTTACTTTAATTATTCAGCCGGAAGTCTTCAATGACTCAAACGGTCCAGTTCTTTCTTATGGTGTCCTTGTGTCATCCGGCACTGATGGTATGTCTGCTAAACGTGCCAAACACTTTGTCACAATTTTCTAGAATTCATCAATGTTAAAGCTCATCGTAGGTATATAAGAATCAAATCTAAAGGTGGCTTTTGCTTCTGTAGATGGCCAGACTAACTCGCAGCTTGATCACTGCCTGTTAAACACCTATGAAGACTGGAAAGCAAAGAGGTGTTCCACCTACCTGGCTATTGTTAAAAACTACAGCCAGGGACTCAGAAATGTGAATGAACAAACCATTGTCATTGGAGATCAAACAACATGGAAAGGTTACAGAAATGGAAAACTTAATGCTAAAGGCAGTTACCGGTAAATCAATATATCTTCAGTGCTATTCAGTAACGCCTGTGTTGCATACATTAATATGCATTAAAACAGTGTAAGGCATACTGTACCTTCCTCGTTAAACTGTTATGCTGCTTTGGTTAAGTGCTGTTAACAGTTGTCTGTACTGTTCCTGTCATTTGTTCTTATTTTAGATTTGCTGTCATCACTTTCACACGTCTGGTAACGGTGAACAATTTGGTGGACCTGACTTATTCATATTACTCCATATCTCAGTTTTATCAAGGCCTAATTGTTCTGCCAGAGGATCCAGGTACAGTAATATTCAAAGCACTGACTACATCACAATAGCATTTTTGCTGATGTTATCAGGTGGTACACTGAATCTATTTACATGTATTCATGTAATATCTTTAATACTGTGTGTAAGATTACATTTGCATTAAAAGGAAAAAACAGGTCCCATTTCAGTCAAAGGCATGTTCACATTTTGCAGATACAAATCTTGCATACTTTTGTATTTAGCCTTTGAAGACTGTTATTAATTTATGAGATAACATGAGTCTTTCTCTGTCTCTCAGTTGTAATCGGAGGAGTGGCTGGAGGAGTCGGTGTTGTTGCTCTTCTCAGTTTGATCATTATAGTTGTTGTGGCTTTTAAACGGTGAGACATCTCAATATTTCATAACAGATCTTACATGACTATTAATGGTAGCATTGTTTATTAAAGTCACCTGTTCACAACCCATTCACAAATATAATTAGTGTTTTAATTTCTATTTTCAGTGTTAATTTTTATTCATATGATTTACAAATTAAAGTTACAACAATGTGAAATCAAAAATGTTTAAACCTTAATACAACAGCTGTTAGCAAAAAAGTTGTCACTAAACAGGAAGAACTAATAAGTGTATAGAGTAAAGTATTATTAGATTTTATAATGTTTCTGAAGTCTAAACTAATTATGCACAACACTCTGCTTTGGTAATTATTTTAAAACATTTGATTTTTAAAAATTTTAAAACAGTAATTATTTTATTCCCTTAATATCACAGGAGACAAAGAAAAGAAGATTCATCTAGTGTTCCTATCCACTCTATAAGGTAAGTGTCCTGTTCTCATCAAATAGCATAATGTTGTCATAATGTTTTCATAATGTTGTCCAAATATGCAAACCTAATGTATTTTTGTTTTTTTACAGAAACAAAGTGTAAGTATTCTTTTTTGTTAATTGTCTCTTATTGTTTGTGAGGATGAGCATGATTGTGAGATGTCATAATATACTCTTTTTATATATTTGCCTGTTTTCACTTATTTACATTGTCTTACTTATATTATTTGTCTATATCATATTTTATAATGCATATTTTCTATGGTCTATTATTTAATGGTGCAACAGGAGTAATCCAATTAAGGTGGAAAATTATGAGACTTATTACAGGAGACAAAGAGCTGATTCCTTCTGTGGATTTGCTGAAGAATTTGAGGTAATCACCTTTAGATTTTATGTAACAATAACTGATATTGCAAGTGCAACCCAAATTGTCTGTACTGCATTACACAAAAGAGCCAAAGCTATGACTAGTTTAATATACTGCTTCATGCATTATTTATGTTTGTTTTTGTAGGATCTAAGGCCGGTTGGAATAAATCAATCTAAGACTGTTGCTACGGCCCCTGAAAACAAAGCCAAGAATCGTTATAATAATGTGCTGCCATGTACGGTCCAAACAACCTGATTTTAGCCCTTCGTACACCTATAGAACACACTCATAGTTCTCAGAACATCTATCTAACAATCTTTGTTGGGTTTATTGCCGTTGTTTCTAAAAAAAATTTATGATTGACATCTTCTCCACAGATGATTCATCCCGTGTTAAGCTCTCTGTGCTCAACAGCCCATTTGATGACTACATTAATGCCAGCTACATGCCGGTAGGAAGAATTAAAAGCTATTAAAACAGGACAAAACTGGTCACATGATTATTTTCATGCAACCTCTGTGTTTACAGGGTTACACATCAAAGAAGGAGTTCATCGCAGCACAAGGGCCTCTGCCCTGCACTGTCAATGACTTCTGGAGGATGATCTGGGAAAAGAACGTGCACACCATCGTCATGCTCACCAAATGCAATGAGCAAGGACGGGTACAGAATTCATTCATGTCATATACATTACTAATCAAGTTACTATATTCATTATTTCTTAAATTATTGAAGTAAACATGCATCATTTGTATGGAAATGTCCTGCCCCTTTCAGGTGAAATGTGAGGAATACTGGCCAGCAGGGATGAAAACGTTTAATAATCTGACAGTGAAGACTATTTCTGAAATCCCACTGGAGGACTGGACCATACGTGACTTTGAAGTAAAAAATGTAAGTGCATTTGTTACTGTAAGAATTAATGCTAAATAACTATGAATAACACAAAATTGCAATTAATTAATTGTACTTTTCTACTTTTGCAATATATATTTTAATTTATATTTACAGACGAATGCAAAGATACAACGATATAATTATTATAATGGGCACAAAGTTAGTGATATTTTAACAGAATGTTGGCTTGCTATTTTTTTGTAATGTTTTGCATCTGGATAATTTTGTCTTATCTTCAGCTGAAAACAGCAGAGATCCGATCAGTTCGTCACTTCCATTTCACTGCATGGCCAGATCATGGAGTTCCTGAGACCACTGAGCTTCTCATCAACTTCAGGCACCTGGTTCGAGAACACATGGATCAGTACTCACGGCATTCACCCACACTTGTGCACTGCAGGTACTTGATTATCAACACTTATTATGATTAGCAGCTCAACACTTGATTATATGCCATAGTAGGAATAACCAATTTTTCATCTTCATTGATATCACTGATACACAATATAAATGTAATATTACATTTGCATCTACCTGCACAAAATAAGATGCTTTATATGCTAGCCAGAAAGTGAAGCTCCCGTTCTTACAATAGCACGGTTTAAAATTACATTCATGTGTTCTCTCACAAGTTCTCACTAATCAGACCTTTGGGGTCTTGCCATCATTATCTTTTTCAAATCAATCATTGCTGTCACTTCCAAGTGTACTGGGGTGCTCTTGCCCTTCCCTACCCCATAGTAAATAATGCTACACATTTTACTTTGCCTTTCCTATTAAATTCCCATAAGCAAATACTGAATTCTCACTCTGTTCTTTTTGTTCTATTAATACAGTGCAGGTGTAGGCCGGACAGGAACTTTGATCGCCATTGACCGGTTAATCTTCCAGATTGAGCGTGACAGTGTTGTGGATGTATATGGGATTATTCATGATTTACGCATGCACAGACCACTAATGGTCCAGACAGAGGTAATCAATTGACAACATCATTTTTCTGTTTGTCACACAGACCACATACATCAGGTGCATGTCTAAATAGTAGCTGAGGTACATTTACTGGAAAAGTATATTAAGTGGAAAAGTGCACATATGTATTACAATTTGGCAGATTTTTCAGGTTCGTGTTCTCTAAATGCAGGCCTTTATGTGTTTTGCCTTTGCAGGATCAATATGTGTTTCTTAACCAGTGTGCCATGGACTTCATCAGGTCTAGAACAGGCAACAATGTAGACTTGATCTATCAGAACACAGCCGCACTCTCTATATATGAGAACTTTGAACCCTTGAAAAAATCTAAAAATGGTTACCATAAGGCCTGACCCGCTGTCCTGAACATGACTCTACACTGCTGAAACACTTTTTTAATTATACAATTTTATTTAATGAAACAAAAACAAAAATATATTTATTGAACAGTATGTGTGTTTATAGAAGTAAACAGAAATATTATATATTATTGATAATAAATATTAGTTTCATATTCATTTTAATTAAGTACAGAAATGCAGTGGCAGTACTTTTTTTGTGATCATTTATAAAAAATTAAACACTGGTAATTTTTTTGTAGCATATTATAAAAGGCCAATTCTCATTTTTCACATTCTTTTCCATGACCCCATTATGAAAATGTGCAATAACCTGTAATTTATCTTGTTTATGAAAATGACATCTGAAAATGTCTTTCAATTGGTCCTACTATTACATCTCAATCTGCATTTGTACATGTTGTTGTCCTTTTCACCTGATGGGTACGTGATTACAGCTGATTAGTTACCAAGGCCTTGGACATTTCAGGAACCAGAGCCTGGTTCTATAGAAGGTGGGTGCTTGGAATGGGTTCTACAAGGATCTAGTACTGGAACTGGTTCTAACAGGGTTGAATTCCATATGTGAATCAAAGTTACATTGAATCATGCAGTCATATCTGCATCACAACTGTTCCTTTAGACAATAAATAAAACAGGCCAATGAATGTTCAGTATATACTTACTGATAATTTATTACGTTTTGTTATTCTGTAACTTGTTAATGCACTTACATTGTTCTAGTTGTATATATTTTCATATTCCGATTGATTTTCCACAAAGTGATATTTCAGGGACCTTTTGCTTGTGTAGGTTTAATATATAGATTTTTTAAAAATTGTTTATGGATACTCTGCTGGCCACGGTAATGAACCATACAGATAAAATCTGTATTATATTGAAATAAAAAAATGCACTTTATTTTAGGTCACTGTGGTTATTTGTGGTCATTCTCTGTCTGTGATTTTTGAACGTTGTTTCTTAGTGTTTTTAGTAAAAACGCTACAGCCAGTGTAAAATTGAAACGGCATTCGCCACTCTGGAAATTTCCTATAGGTTATAATATACTTCATTTCTTTCGTGTTATACTGTAATTTCTTTCGTGCAGTCCATACACACAGATCCAATCTGCCATTCATGTTTTGTGTATTTGGCTTGCTGCCGCCCTTAGTCACGCCTCCGCGGTGGTCACGACACACAGGAGGAGGAATTGTATACTTGCCATTATCCGCAACAAAATGGCGAGGATTATGTACTAAAGGTTTCTTCACTTATTTTTAATTTAACCCAATGCCGTTTCTCTCTATTTGTCACAACATGCTTTGTTGGACGGTTTGAAAGCATATGCGAAGGTAAATATTAGGCTTCAGGTGTCAATGTACGTTTTTCGGAGATTAAACGATAACACGGTTGTTGTGCAGCATTATAAACATTATATTCATTAAGCGTTATAAATCACTTTAACGTTTCATTGAATGTATCATCAACTGTTCAAACACCTACAACCTGTTGAGTGAGGAATGGGTCATGGTTCATCTCAGCGTGGTTACTGGGTTTAACCTTTCCCTCACATTGCGTTATGCTGTGTCATTTCTGCACGGTACTTTCACTGTAACAACCATCTAGGTGGTTTAACCTCAAGCTTCTCAGATTCACTCCTGTACGTTAACTTCATGATTTTACGTGCTCTTAAGACAGATCCCAGGAACATTTGATCAGATGCTCGTATATTGGAAGATCAATCAATGAAAGACGATTGATCAAACAAATAATAGTATAAAAACTTTCCTGATCGAAAAAGTTACTCGATCATGGATACTGCAGCGAAGCAGAAAGTGATTTACGTCACCTACCTCATCGTAGTTCTGGACATCACATGGCTCTTTCTCCAGTTCTCCATAACCCCGGTTAGTCAAGTTTGTTTGACTTAGTTTACCTTTAACCTTAGTTTATCCTTAATTTTTTTCATGAACAAAACGAGGTATTGCATATATTATGTAGAATGTGCATGCATTCTGGCTTTATAGCTGGCCATAATGTTTGCCCTACTGTGGTTAATTTAGGCTCAGTCAGATAGTAAGAGAAGTCTTTTAATAGATAAGTTGTATTGCATTTTTAGTTGTGTGTTTTGTGGTGCAGTATTTGGCAAAGAGGCTCGGGTTCGACACTATCTGGTTCGGGTATCTGCAGACCACAGTTGGAGTGATTCAGCTGATTGGAGGTCCTGTTTATGGAAGGTAAGAGATCAAGCCTCATCTCTGTGTATGTAAATTGGATTATTGTTTATTATGCATAATGGAAATATCTGGTGTGTTGTGCTTTCCATATAGATTTCTAACAGCGGTTAAATACATAACAGTGTAATTAACTTAAATACAGTTTTGTTGTGATATGTGTGTGTCTGTTCTCAGGTTTGCAGATGTGTTTGGTGCACGTGCAGCTCTGTCTGTGTCCTGCTTGGCATCTGTGGTTTATTTCTTACTGTTGGCAGTGGCTGACAGCACTTTTATGCTTTTCATACACAAACTACCTGCTGTGTTTATGCATGTACTGCCAGGTAACAAAGATGCGCTCTCTTACATGACTGCATGCATACTGATGAACACACACTGTATAGATGAGCTATTTGTGTGTGCAGGAGCTCAAATGGTGGTAGCAGATCTGTCAGTGAGCGAGAAGAGAGCAGATGCTCTCGCGAAACTCGGCCTCTGTTTTGGCATTGGAATGATCACAGGATCATCACTGGGTGGGACCCTTAGCACACGCTTTGGGTAGAACACACTACACCAGTCACTTACATACACACAACCCAACATCTCTTCACATGCATTAGACTGTATCAGATGACCATGTGTGTGGGATTAATTTACCATAAGTGCTTATAAAGTCTGGGTTACACTGTAGCAAGATCTCACTATTGCTCTGGGTACTTTCCATTCGCTGGTTTTAAATTAAACGGTGGCGCTTTTTATTATGTACCATGAAAAACGCTGTGGGGCCAATTTAAAAAAATGATCGCAAGAACTTTTCTTTATTCAGGTGTCTGGATTACAGTTTAAGCAGTACTGAAGGCAGCACTGTTCCACTACAGAATTTGAATTGGAATGATTGTGTGTTGATGTGTGTTTTTGCAGAGAAAAGTTCGCCGCATGTGTTGCAGCTGCAGGGAGCTGTTTCTCTTTGCTGGTGGTGTGGAACTTTATCCCTAAACAGACCAAAACTCATGCGTCGCAGGAGAGTAACAGTATGGCACACAAAAAGACATTAACAGACACAACAGATCTACACTTACCATAGCGATTTGTGTCTCAATTGAATGTGTGTGTGTTTGTATGTTCAGAAAAGGGCCCATCTAATTCTGTGTTTAATGTGGGCGAGATAACAAGATTGATGAAATTTCCAGGTGTTGCCAAAACATTTACCGTTAAGATTGTCTCTGGATTACCGACAGGTGATCACTTATTAACATGTTGCTGTTGTTTGTGACTTTATTAAACATTAAAACACTCCAACAGTAAGTGGAAACACAAATGTCTGTTTATGTCCATTTTTATTGCGTTCCAGGTATATTTCAAGTTATGTTCTCCATCATTGCCATAAACTTCTTCCAGCTGCAGGCACAGCAGAATGGCTATTTAATGGCCTACTTTGGTATTGTACAAATGGTACAAAATGCATGCACACATTGTATTGGGTTACATACAGATACATTTTAGCTACTGTAAATAGTTTGATAAAGTGGTGTACTCTGATTTTCTGGTTTCTTACTGTTTTAGGTGATCCAGGGTGCTGTAATTGGACGTCTTACATCTAGATTTTCAGAGTATTCTTTACTGCTGTTTTCAATTGGGTTGTCCAGTATAGTAGGACTTGGACAGGTAAAATTATCTAAAAGCATCTTTTTCAGTTTTCAATGATTTTTGGAAATATTTCTATAACAACTGTCAAATAGACTTGGAAAAGGTAGATTATATGATTTTGTCTGTTTTTCTGTGTTTTTAGGCTATGATGTCCAATGTGTTTCATTTTTGTTTCATCGCAATACCAATGATGTTTTCTCTCAGTGTCTTTAATGTCATCACAGACAGCATGTTGACCAAGAGCGTATCTCCATCTGACACCGGTAATGTACACATCTTTACTGTATACACATATGCAAACATACATAACATGTTTTACAAGGCTGTAATGATTTTTGTACTGAGCTAATCAGTTTCTAATATGTTTTCATACTTTTCCCCAACCCTTAACCCACACTGTGTGTATTTTTATTTAAAATATTTAATTTATTTAAAAACACACTGTTTTTTTTACACTGTGTGGTGTATAATATATAATCGATGAGTTTTTACTGCTCTAACTGTTGTCATTTATCATCAGTTGGTTGTTGGTTGACATAAAATCCGTGTTTGTGTGATCTGTTCAGGAACCATGTTGGGTCTTTGCGCTTCGGTTCAGTCTCTTTTGCGAACGGTTGGCCCAACCATTGGCGGATTTCTTTATGAGACGTACGGTGTACCGTCTTTCGGATACATCCAGTTTGCCACCAACGCTACTGTCTTTTGCCTTCTGCTTGCCACCGGAGGGCGCTTACAGCCGCATGAAACGTGAGACAAGCGCTTACAAATGCTCATCCGCACATTATATGAGAGATGGCGGTGTGCAACACGTCAGGGCATTTCATTTACCTCTACTCCTATTGGGGACATTTTTAATCACAAATAGACTATAGATAGATAGAAAAGATAAATTCTCTATTTCTGAAAACCAAATATATATTCCTTGTAAAATGTTACTGTCAAATTATTATTCTACATAACATAAGTTACACTTGCACAATATTTTAGTGTTTTTTAAAATGAAGTTTAGAGTAAATGTTTGGCCATCTGTGTGGCCTTTAGTCTTTTGTTTAAAACAGTCTGAATTATTTAAAACTGTCAATGCAGATGCAAAATCCACAATTGCTCTAATTTTCTATTGCATCTGAATCATTACAAATGAATCTGCAATAAAACGTGTTATTTAATTCATGATTGTTTATTATTGCCTTTGTTCTGTTCTCCACAATATATCACTCATGCTATTACACTGTAACTCACTTGACGATTATTTTAAGTGTTTTTAATGGCAGTGGATTGGACCAGTTTTAATATGGTTTTGACTCAAAAATAGCTACAATTTAAACATTGTTCAAAAGACATATAGATTTAGAATGCAGATCTTCTCTGTCGCATTAGCATTATGTTACCTAGTTTATTTGTGTGGCCAAAAACCCAAAGCTGTGGCTTTTAAGAGGTAGTTTTATATGTGAAAACGGAGGGTGTGGCCACGTGATTAGGATTCCAAACACCTTCTCTTGCTTTCGCCTAATATAGATCCACCACAAGCTCATACGCCTCAGCCATCAGCGGGTAGATCAAAGATGTCTTTGTGACTATTGCTAGCACAAAAAAAGTGACATTCTTTAAAACCAAATATAGGCTTCCTTGCTCTCAACGAAGATCCGGGACTATGTATCAGTGACGTTTATTCATTTGCATATATTGTCTCATTATCTTCCGCTCCAGAGACACGCAGGACACACTTGAGAGAGGGCGCGAGGAGCAGCAGTTAGCAAGCAGGAATATGCGTCGGTAGTGCCCATCGGTGTACTGTAAAACAGCGAGGGGAGAGTTTTATTCCATTTAAAGTGATTCACATGAGTCACGAATGGATCCTATTTTAACTCCCGGAAAGAAACTTTTTTTAATCTATTTATTATTCTTTATTTTAATATATCAAGGTGAGTAGCGATGCTGGACTCTTATTAATTGCCTTTTAAATCGTTTTAATTTAGAGATGATGAGATGAGGTTGATTTTTATATATGATGCTAAATGCATATAATGTTTCCTTCGTTATTGCTTTATTAATGTATCTGTTATCTCGACTTAATGTAATTTCGATATAAACATTAAAATACGATTATTTTCAAGCGTTTAAAACTTGCAAAGGTTGAATGTAGAACAGTTTTACGCTAACTGTGTGAAAAAATAGACACGGTCACTAACGCAATGTAATGCATATATGTGCTGTGTAATATCATAATTTGTGTCTTTACAGTACATATCACGTGGGGAACCGAGGGACTGAATTTAACAAGCCAACATGACTTTGAAAAGTAAGCATTAATGTTATTTATTATTCTGTTTCCTATTTTTTCTATTTTTGTTTGTATTACTTCATATTTTTTAAAAGAAAGTTCGAATGAAATAGTTTACATTTAATAGTGGAAACATTGTCACGATAAACATTATGCACATTTTTTGGTGGCATGCATTTTTTATGTTTTAAGTCGTGATTGAATTAGGGTCTAATTTTACGCATGTTTAGTAAAAGCCGAGGTGTATTGAAAGGTCTTCAGGTCTGTAACAGTTGTGAAACAGGCTGACAATGCTCACTCGAAACGCCTGTGAGTCTCTGGCTTTTCTGTCTAACACAAGTGCTGATTACCTGTGTGAGGAACAAACCGCTCCTTGTTCTCTGTGTATCCCAGAAGCGAGAGCAGCAGGATAATGCTGGAGAAATGGGATCCCGCTTCCCAGACAGAGCAGGTAGGAGAGCTGAAGCGATGCATTGAGAAAGCGCACAGGAAACCTGCGCTAAATGCAATGCCATTAGGTTAAATGCATAACATTACAGAAAACAAGGTTCGTAAAATGGTGTGTTACCGTATTGTATCATAAAAGCAATGTCTGCGTTTTCCAGTCTTTAAAACCAGTACATATTTATAAGGGCTAGCATGCAAATAATAATCGGGGTGCAAATGAACCTGCAATTATTTAAAATCTAAAATATATAAGATGTATGCTGAATATTAAACAGGTGGAGAATTTAAATGAGAAAACGAGAATGTTTGGTTACCACCGAACAACACTGACATCAGTCTTTAAAACACAGGACTCGCCAAAGTCAGATGATTAATCATATAAAAATAAAACTGCATCCCCAGTGCTGACTCTGTTGGGCTCTTTGGGGGAAAAGCCGTCATTTCGGTGGCAGTAAAACAGTTTCAGGTGTCCGCTGGGCGCTCAGGATTGGTAAAGCTGGAGCGACTGTTCCCTAGAGCCGCTATTCATGGAGACACACTGGCCCCGTTCATTATGTCAGAATACATCTCCGTTGCTGCCTAGTAAGCTACATAAAATTATTGAACTCTCAGATATCAGGTGTGATGGGGAAAGCGGCAGAATAGAGCCGGTTTCGGTCAGATAAGAAAATTATTTCGTTCTGCAGTGAATCGCTAATCGCTCTTGTACCCCCTCCTGCGGTAATAAACTCCTATCCATGTAATGCATGGATTCCAGTTTCTGTACTGCTGAACAATAAGTTATTAGACTGGGATTTTGCCCCGTGCTTCTGTTTCTCCTCATCAATTCGTTCTAGGAGGTCTTAATGATTTTGACATATGAGAACAAATTAATGTCGCTGAGAGATCTCAATGTATTTTTTAAACAAGAGTTTAGTTAATTTAGCTGAAAAAACATGTACAGTAACAAAAAACAAAAGTTTGGGATAGATACATTTATGCTTCTTGTCCAATAAACTGTGTTGACCTGGATTTTTCTGTTAAGGGTGTCTTTCTAGAGAGCAACACATCAGCAGAACAGACAGAAGCACAGAAGCCATCACCACGCAGAGCCAGTGGTAAGACTACAAGCAGAATATAACAATACCTTAGCAAGTGGCCCAATGATCTATGTGTGTTTGACTTGTTTTGAACAATGCTCTGAGTTTATTATTTCAGCTTGCATGTCAGTTGTTTTGTGCACATGTGTATGTTACAGTTACTGAACAGGTCTGTTTAAGAGTGTGGTTTGCACTTTTTGTGTATATGCACCAATGCATGGTTTTTTTAGTTTTCAGCTAACTCTAGGGTATTATTACTATACAATAATTACAGTGTCTGTTGCAATTCACTGTTTGGATTTGCATTTTTGTCATGGGAAACTGCAGACAAATAAGAGTTATGATCATTTGAAATGTGATAATGTGGCTGCCCCCTCTTTCAGTGAACATCTGTTAAACAGGCTGATGAGTGTCATCATTACACACAAGAGCACGATTCATCTATGCTTCAATGACCACCTCACTCACCTGCACCACTCTCAGATACCAAGCACACACTCAGACCACAGAGGYACGCATCATGTCTTATRAGTGAGGTCAATGTGTTTGTTTGCGCTTTACAGGGGAGTGCTCATCTCCTTGTCTGAATGGGGGTCAGTGTGTCCATCCAGATTCCTGTAACTGCACTTTATACCAGGCCACTGGAACTCACTGCCAGACAGGTACTGTTGATCACACAGGGGCAAGTTTTCTCAGGGTGAATCTGAACACTGACGTGTTGGCATGGCAATAATAGATCAAACGTTTCAGTTCCCAATCTAGGCTTTGAGCGAGAGATGACTTGCCGCTCTTGGGGACAATACAACTATGAAACCTTTGATGGACTTTATTACTACTTCCCTGGGAAATGTAGCTACACGTTACTGAGAGACTGTGAAGACAACAGTCAGTCAAGTGTGCATATACAGGTGAACTCCTGCATAAACATTTTGATCTATTTACTGTACTGTAGGCTGTGATTAGGTAACCATTTTATAAATGAGTTTCATCAGAGATTTTGTTGATAGATGTGAGTGATGTAAGTTTAGTGATTGATATGTTGTTTGAACATGCTGCTGTTCTATGCTTTGCAAAGTGAGATGCAAGGATGTGTGTGTGTATTTGGGTCCTGGTATTTACTACATCATGGGAACCAAAGCCCTCTCAAGTATAGTAATACCAGTAATGTTGACTGTGTGAGGATTTTATTTAGGTCACCATAAGGGTACATGCTATGGAATGTGGAATGTCCCCATAAAACACGAAAACCCAGTTTGTGTGTGTTGGTGTGTGTGCGTGTGTAAACAACTCTTGCCTGAGGAAGATATTTATTGGCATTCATGGAGAAAGTGATCTCATTATTATGGTCATTTATGCCCATTACAGTTTAATACAGTAATTACAGACAGAGCCAAAACAGAATTGGCTTTGTTCTCTTAGACTCACTGATGGGAATCCAGAGCAGGTGAGCTACCTCAGCCAGAAGTTTCTTTAGGCCATTAACTTAAGTGCCAATATCATTTATCAATGAATTGACAGAATGGCCATCTGTAATGCACAACTCGAGCAGCATGGGTCTGTTTGCTCCGGAAAGGAGGATTCCACTCTTTAATGTATGTTTTATATCATTGTCTGAAGCTGGTTTTGGATTTAGCTTTAAGACTTTCCTCTGCCTCTCTTTACGGTGCAACTTAACCTGTGCTTTATTTCTTACTCTGAATTGCAGGTGCATAATGACCCAGAATGCAATTCTTTCCCATACTCATGCACACGTTCCGTCAGCCTCTTTCTGCCGTGGGAAGGAGAGATTAGGTTACAGAACTTCAGTGTTACCTTCAAGGATCAAAAGTAAATGATCGTTCACACTCAACCAAACCCTTTGTCACTTAACCTCGACCTAACCCACTGCACTGATGTATCTCTGACAGGGATTCTTCTAAAGATGTTTGTGTGTGTGCATTTCTAATAGCTGCATATGTCCCTTTGTAGTGTGCAGCTGCCTCATAATATCCATGATGTACAGCTTGAACGGATCTCTGACTACATCATAGTGTCACAGCCACAGGGTTTCACGCTGGCCTGGCAGGGGCTCACTGGCTCTGTGTACATTAAGATGAGCCCTCAGTTTGTGGGACGTACCTGTGGCCTGTGTGGGAATTTCAATGCTGACACTCAGGATGACCTGAAGACCAGCTATGGCAAGTATTCTTTACTGTTACAGACTGTGACTCAGTGACAATAGACCAAGATGATAGGGTGAATTTTATCTGATCTCCATTTGTGAAATTACTTATATAATTAAAAATCTGCAATTAGTATATAGTATAGTATTTATTTCATTTTATATTCATTTAATATAATAGTAAAAACGTCAATGCAAAACTAATGGAAATTTTATGGATCTTTAAAAGTCTTTTTTAATTTATTATATTATTAGTACATTAGCACACATAAAGCTTACACTGTATATGTGTTTGTCAATGTTTGGTCCAGGTGTTTTCACGCAGGATTTGGCCATGTTTGGAAACAGCTGGGCAGAGGAGGAGCCACAGCAAGCCAAATGCCCTATTGTCTCATCTCTCTACCCCTCACCATGTGCTACACAAAATCATCTCGTCCAACTGGTACAGCACATAAATGCACACGCATGTTTACATCCACCACACTGTGTCACATTAACAGATATACCCACAATGCACCTGGTAAATTAGAACTCTTTACTTTCTTTACTGCAGAAAGTGGAGGGAGTGTGTGCCACACTTTTAAAGGAGCCGTTTATGTCCTGCCATGAGTTTGTCAGTCCATATTCATACATGGCCAGCTGCTCCAATGACCTCTGTCTGTAAGTCCTTTTTCGTTTCAAATGAACTGATGTTATATACATCTACTGAGAAGCTTCAGTGCATATTATTGCATGCTATTGCAGTACTTTATAACTGCCCTGTGTGCGTGTGTGTTATGCTTTTACTTGGTGCAGCTCTGGCCCCGATGGTGATGTTGTATGTCAGGTGTTTACGGAGTATGCTAGGGCATGTGCGCATGCTGACCATCCGCTACATAACTGGAAAGAACATTTTCCTTTTTGTGGTAAATTGCTTACCAATGCTCAAATGTTCCTCTTGTGTTTGCCATGTTTCCTGTTGCCGCCATTATACTAAAGCAATAAACGCAGTGCATTGTGGTGATTTTACCATAGTTAATTGCTGTAACCCACAACCTTCAGTTACCTCTTATTACAAGTCTCTTATTATATTGTCACTGATTTAACTGGTTTGTTTGAATGTTTGTGCATGTTTACAGTAAGATACATATAGACAGTATTCATTGTTCTCATTCTAGATGTTGATTGCCCTGGTGAGCTCCATTTCAGAGAGTGCATCACATGCTGCCCTACGCAATGCAACATTGAGCGCATGTGTATAGACAGCAAACTGCAATGTTTGGATGGCTGCTATTGTCCTGATGGTAATATAACAATGCCTATGAGAAGCAGATGCATAGTTTATTGATGCATTTGTTAATGATAATAAAATCATCTGGCTGTGCCTAGATTTGATCTTTGAGGATGGAGTGTGTGTAAAGCTGTCAGACTGTCCGTGTGAGCACCACGGGATGCTGTACCCCTCCGGACACCTCATACAGGAAGACTGCAACAACTGGTTAGACTGCACTGCACACTTGATGCATGTGGAAGTTTATAATAATTGTGCTTTTGTGTTTTTGAATGTGTGTATCCAGCTTTAATCTTTTGTGTGTTTTAGCACATGTGTGGGGGGAATATGGAACTGCACAGAGCACAACTGCCCAGGTATTTGTTTAATCTTTAGTTTCATATATAGTCATGACTTATTTAATCATATTTGTTCTGCCTATGATTTATTTTCTTTGTTTTCATAGCCTTAGCTTTGCATGTCTTTGTCTGCATAGTGTCTAATGTAATTGAATTGAAAAATCAAACGCTGCAAGCATTACTGAAGCTCAACAACTGAACAGTAAAGTCATAACCGGCTTTCTTCCAAAAAGGATGTTTCTCTATTTACCCATTTCACCAGTTTAATCTGATAACCTGAATACAATGAATGGAAAGTCTTCTGCTGAAAATCTTCTGCTTTGGTTGGTACAGGAGAATGCTCTGTGACAGGGGATATGTTCTTTCAGTCGTTTGATGGCCGCGTTTACACCTTTCCTGCTACGTGCCAGTATGTTTTAGCCAAGAGCAGGAATTCGGGCAGGTTCACTGTGACCATTCAGAATGCCCCCTGTGGAGCTGTAAGTCCCTATGCGCTTTCATTCTGTCTGCACAAACCTCAAGTAATAGCACACAAAAGAGAAAAACATACGACCTGCCAGAAGAAGCATGCCAAACCTTTATTCATCCTGATCCAGAATTGTTCTGCTGTGTTGATCTAAAGAGCGATCTGGTGGCTGGAATGCAGGTTCGGTGGAGAGACTTAAACAGCCTCTAGATTTGTGTGATTAGTCAAGCTTTCTAATCACCATCAGTTCAGTGTAGCTGGATTTGTTACTATGTTAGTTGAATTAGTTGCTAGATTAGACAAGAATAATGACAAAGATTGCACAGTCTCTCTCTTGGGTTTTTGGGCTGAGATGAAACAACATGTACTTGTGTCATTATTAGACTTTAGTTTCACTTTGAGAGATAAAACATGAAAGATAAAGAGATTCTCCCTCTCAAAGCTCGACTTTCCCAAAGCCCAGATCTGCTGATGCTAAAACTCAACACACGCAGAGCGTTCTGGTGTATGGTGTCACTGCCTGGAATCTCAACAAGCTGTTTTGCTTATCTGAGCCTCTGAATGACAGAGCCAAAGACTTTGTAGTTGCTGATGGCAAGAGAGCCAGAGACAGATATGTATTTCAGTAAAGCAGCCGGTGAAAGATCTCTGCATAAGCACCTGTTGGTAGTGTCCATCATTGCCTTCAATGGAGCGATTCAGAGTCAAAGTGGTTTATCTCCTGTGAACAGCTCTCAGGAGCTCATTCACATAACAGCTTCATTCCTAAACGACATGATTACTGAATTAGTCAGCATTGAAATGTACAGATGAACCGATATGTTTGTCTCGCTATGCTGACAGACATTGTGTTCTGTGCAGTGGTTCTGTAGCTGTGAATGCATGAATGAGAAATTATGAACCTATGATCTCTAATTGCTCCTGTGTGTGTGTGTGTGTGCACTATTTTTTACAGAATCTGGATGGTGCTTGTATTCAGTCTGTGAACCTGGTGGTTAATGAGGATCCACATACTGAGATCACAATGAGCCACAGTGGAGAGGTTTATCTAGCCAGCCAGTTCAGGATCTCACTGCCATATTCAGATGGTAATTTACTGCTCTGTGTTAACACAGTAATTTGCTGTAACAATGTCTTCACATGAATTAGTATAGTATATTGCTATAACTCTAATGTGCTATATTTCTGTTGTCTAATGTGGTGTCTGTGGCTTTAGCTACTGTATTTGATTTGGTAGTGTCCTCTCTCGATGTTTGCAGATGTGTTTCAGATCCAGGAGCTGTCGTCGATGTTTGTGCAGGTGAAGTCATCACAGGGTCTGCAGCTGCAGTATAACTGGAGAGAGTTCAGACTCTACCTGCAGCTAGGTGAGCAGTGGAGAGATGAAACTGTGGGGCTCTGTGGAACCTTTAACGGCAACATTCAGGATGACTTCCTGTGAGTTCTTTTAACGTTTACTTCCTGCTTTCTGTCTCTCCCTCTCTTTGCTTTTATACTGAGTTATGTAACTGCCTAATTTACATAATGCTTTAATATTTGCATGAAATGTGTCAATGTTCTCCTGTGCATTACCCTGTTACTCCAGCGCCCCCTCTGGTATGATTGAGAGCACACCATACTTGTTTGGAAATGCGTGGCGTGTGTCCTCTGCGTGTGTCCCACGGCCCAGTTTACCCCAGCTTGACCCTTGTGATACACACCAGCAAGCAGGTAACACATTTCACCCAGGCTGTGTCTCATTCTACATCCTAGTTTCCTATGAACTTAATGAATCAGTACATTCTGTATAACACAGTCATGTGTTTTTGTTGTAGCTTTTTAAGACAAATTACTTGTATTACTTTTTGGTTAAGCAAATAGTAAACGTTTTATAATTAATAGTAGTATTAAAACATTAAACACATTTTTAATGCAATTCACAAAATGCTTACAATGTAAACATTGGTACAAAGTATGAGCTCTTCTCAACCTCTATGGTAATGATGTGACTTCAGCCTCATACGCGGTGGAGAAGTGTGACATGCTGATGCAGGAGGTGTTTTCTGCCTGTCACGAGTATGTGAGTCCAGTCGGGTTTCAGCTGCAGTGCCGTGCAGACGTCTGTAAGTGTGGCAGGCCGTGCCTTTGCTCTATCCTTGCTCACTACTCTCGCACCTGCAGGAAACATGGCGTCATTATTGAGTTCCGCTCACACCTGCCTGAGTGTGGTGAGTCTAAGACATACATGCACTTACAAACACTATTGAATCATAGTATATACTGATAAATCATGTATTGCCCTTTTAAAAGAAAAAAACTGCTGACCATCAGTATATAGTGTTTTGGGTGCTGGTCCCCTGCATGGGATACTAGTTAGCTTGTTGTGCAAGGCTTCTTATCTAGCTTCCTTTTATCTAGCTTCTTATCAAGGCACTTTTGATTCATCTGGTTGAATAACAGAACCATGTTGTTTACCAGCTAGCCCAACATCAAGGCAGCTTAAACCAGAATAAACATGACTGGACCTTTATGGAAATTCAAGCCTAAGAATATATTTTCAGCTAGACATTTGTCCATGTTACAACAATGCAGGAAATGTACCTCCAGTGTGAAAGAAGAAATGACATGCATATACTTACTGCCTGCGTGTGTTTTCCAGCCATCTCGTGTCCACCTACTATGGAGTATGGAGTGTGTGTGTCTTCATGTCAGCGTCGATGCCTGTTTTTGTCTCTTCCACAGCCATGTGGAGATGAGTGTGAGGAGGGATGTGTGTGTCCAGAAGGAACATACTTAAGCATGCATACACACACCTGCGTGCCACGGTACACACACACACACTATTCTAACAGAAACGTCTGCACTTACCACCTACCACCCAAACTTACTTATGTTTATTTACTTTTTGTGCATTAAATATTATTTAATCTTTATTTATTAAAGAATTTTTCAGTTGATGGATCAAACCCTTTGTCATGGGCAGCAGGCCAAATATATTCCTTCATCTTCTGGATAAATACAGTTTATGAAAATGTGAACTTGTGAAATTCAATTTAAATAAAATTTAATATGTAATTTTTTTAAACTTTTGACCTAGATTCATAAGTTTTGTGTGGGTGAGAGTGAAGTTTAGCAGGCTGTAAAATGTTATGAACCTAACAACCTTGAGTGTTGTGTAACGCTTTTAGCCTCCTCACCCTCACATGAGTTCACTTCCCTTAAATGTCCCGTGTCTCCCTGCCACATACTTAGTGTGTACTAGAGTTACAGCACTCATGCTGGCAGATGCTGAGAGAAAGTTGTGATAGAGAAGGACTTTGGCCTCTGCTACAAACTCTGTTTGTTACTGTTACTGTTGTCTGTCACCCCTCACCCAGCTACTGCTTTCTTAAACAGCTCTGAGATGTCTCATAATCATCTCAGACAAGCTAAACTATACAAAATTCATTGATTTATGGCTGCCATCCAACAGTAAGAGGTAACAAGGGAAAAACAATCTCTCTGTGATGGTGGATTCAAAGTATTGCGTGTCAAAGGTTTATTTATAGTAAGATGATTACAATCAGGTCATGTTTTGCAAAAGGCATTAATTGTTTGTACATACACATCCATAGCTGCTTATACATATATTTGCATATACACTATTTCACATATAATAATACATGTACTATATAAATTCTAATTTGTCTAATTTGTTGTTGTACAGGAGTGAGTGTCCATGCAGTTTTCTTGGGACTGATTACTCACCTGGAGATGTAATCATGACATCATCAGGTGTACAGTAAGATTGCCTTGTTCTCTTATTTTAAACATCACCACCAAATATCACATAGTTGTCTATCACATATCACATAACTCTGCTTTTTATGTCCAGTAAAAATAAATGTTTAGCCTGAACACAACAATCTATATAATGATCATGCCCCCTTATCAGCCCAGTGGAATACGCTGCCTGCTTCCCATTAGTTAAAATCTTTTTTCACTTCTTCCACAGAATTTGCCAAGATGGAAAACTGGTTTCCCAGAGCTCAGTTATTGGTGAGTATTGTGTTTCAGCCTCCTGCGGTACTGATGCTGATTATCTGTGTAAAACTCTGGTTTCCTGCAAGGTGTGTGTCTGTTTAAGTTGACATGTCTGCAGTGCTTAAGTTCTGTATGTGTGTTCTCTGCTCTTTCAGATATGCTGTGTCCACCGGGACAGTTTTATGAGGACTGTGGGAATAGTGTGGACAGGCTCTCAGCCAGTAAAGGTTTAGCTTGTGAACAGACCTGTGAGTCATATTTACTAAACCTCACCTGCTCCCCCCATGAGCCTTGTGTCCCTGGCTGCATCTGTCCTCCAGGGTGAGTTCAGGCTTCCTATCATTTGTACACATTCCTAGTGTCTGAACATTCCTAGTGCCTTAGGATACATTCCTAGTATCTCTTACAAAAAGTGTGCTATAAGATAACATGATTTCTTACTAAAAAACACTACTTACTATTATACTTCAAAACATTGTACTGGAATGATTACCATGTTCATATGGTTTCTTCAAAGAATACCTTGGTAAAAAAGTGGTATTATGGTACATATCAAAAAACTATATTTATATTTCTATCATATTTTTGTGAGTGATGATACTGTCAGTTTCCTGGGTGTTTTGCTGTCTTGATCCATGCTGGAGACTTTTCTGACATAATTTTGCTTCTGGGGTCAGTTGTGTTTTATACAACATTTTAAACTACTTAAACAATTATTCAAACACCAGGGCCTCAGGGTACTTTAAATGTGTTTATCATTCACCTATGTTGGTATTGTTTATATCTTTAAAGGTTAGATGTTTCTGTGTATGCGTGTGGTATAGAGGATTTTGTAGGGGAGTGGTTGTATGTGGGCTTATGTGAGAGTGTGTATGTGTGTGTGGTGGAGCAGTGATCCATGGCTAAGCTTAGTGGGTAGAATTGCCTTTAGTAGCGTCAGGAATGACACATTTCCATTACACACGCATATGCTGGGATTTTTTTTAGCTAGGTCAGATTTTCTTTGTCTAGGTCAAATAGTGTTTTCAGATTCCATTCAAATGTTTCCTCACAACCAGCTTGGACCAATCTCGGAATCTTTTTAATGGTAGCTCCATATATACATACATTATATAGCAGAATATCCATGGATAAATGGCATTCTGGTCTGCATGTTAAAGTCTCGCATGGATAGTGTCTGTCGGAGGTGATGTCCATACAGATCTCCTGACTCACTGAGACTGGACTCACCTTTGCTGCTGTCTTTGGCAGGTGAAAAGAGTTCTTTGTCGTTCAGTTACACTTCCCCCTTTTCTCTGCCACTCGCGTCACGTTCCCACTAAAGGGGTCTCAGAGACCGCGACTCTTGCACTATAGATGGATTTTGTCATCTGATACATTTAATGCCAGTGTCTACACAAGCAAACTGAGGTTAAGTGCCATATCACAAGCTTAACTTCCTGCAGCAATCCACAGCCATAACAGCGTGATAAGCCCTCGTCTCAGTTTCCCCCTTAACACCATCAGCTCTGCAAGTTTATCATGTTTTATTTTTATTTGTAAAAAGTATTAAATTGCAGATGACATTCTTAAGCAAAATCTTAAGCAGAGTTCATCTTTATTGAAACAACTTATTGAAACAATAGCCTTTTTGTAAATTATTGTAGAGCACCTGAATTGATTTATTATAAAGAGACATTAGAAACAAAAATGTTGATTATTTTTTCTTTTTCATCTTCTGATTAACATTGGTTTAACATTGAAAGACATTGGAAAACAGGAAAAGTGTAACACTTGCTCATTGAGTATTCAGACCTCTGGAGATGCTGAATTACAATGGCAATCTAATACTCTCAACACAAAGGGAAAAACTCTCATGAACATTCATCACTCTCACACTGAAAGAACTGTGAGGTCACAGCCAGAGTCTACACCACACACAGAGGCCATGTGATATTTTAGATGGCTAAATGTGTGTGTGTGATTCACCTGCTTCTGACCTCTTGACCTTTTAAACAGAAAAGCGTCACTCAAGAGCATCACGGGAAAAAATGTCATGGCTGACATTTTGTCATGGGTGTTTAATAATTCCTGCAACTCGATAGTTCAGCATTTGAATTAAATGGTGTAAATGAGTCACAAAAGACCTGTATACCACAATGGGAACTAGTGGGAAGATTATTGAAAAGTCTGGAAATAATTAAATGTGCTGCATATGTGGGCACTGTCTTGGTTTGTTTCCAGATGTCTAAAGGCATTATAGTGGAGAACGCAGGAGGATGTTATAGAATGTACTATAATGTATGTATTAAAAAAGAATTAGCAAAAGTCTACAACATTATATTTAACTTTAGTAAATGTTTTGATTAACTTTTAAATGGAGATGATAATAATTGTGAACCTGTCTGTGAAGAAAACACTAAATCACAAAAAGAAATTACTTTAGCTGGGCTTTCACACTTATGTGCGCAGTCACAATTAAATAAACACAAAAACAAAGGTATGGACAATACAAAGTAATCTGTTTATATGAAGTGACAGCTATGATGGTTCCACGACCCTCTAGACATTTATACAGGGACTGAAACATACATGGAACGTGTGTATGTGGGTCTGTACAAGTGTGTGTTAATGTAATTGTGTTTTACATCTGAGCTGGACCTTTCAGGCAACCCAGGTCCTCAGTGCTCACGTTACCTAGAAAGAAAGTTAGGAAACTTTAATTTTTGCAATGTTTTAACTCTGTGTATCACAGCTTTGAAACCAGACATTCTGAATGGCCACTAAGTGGAATTTTTAATAAGTTTTGTTGAAGATGTTTCAGCATTGGCTGACCCCTCCACATCTCTCTCTTTCACTCTGGCTATTAAGCTATGAGTGATGCTGATACCCTCATGGGAGCAGCAGGTATAGGAGTGTTTTTGTGAGCAGGGGAATTCCTGCTCTAATGAGACAGTGTAATTACCCCCTCCTTAACCCCCAAGCAACTTGGTTAATGGCAGCAATGCTTATTTATGCAGTAAACAGGTGCACAGCTGGATCAAATAACTGATAAGCTGATTAAAGACATTCCTATAGTTCATACCCCAAAATCAGCACATTTTCATTTGACATTATGAAAAGGAAAGAACTAAGGAAAGAATATGTATCTTTATGTAACTTATATTTTCTTATTTCTTTGTTCTACTAGGGAAGTTCAGTTGCTGTGAATAGAGATGCTGAACAATTGTTTTCTCTCTTGGGCAGAGGGTCAGGTTTAGGGTTGGGGTTAAGGTCAGAGATCAACGCAAATGACCTCTGTTGCTTCTCAGATGTCATGTATTGGACTAGTTTTGAGATAAGGGATCTCACTTTGTTAACAACAACCGCAGTGGGGTCTCAGCTGTAAGGTATACATTGCTACTAGGTGTATAAAGGTGAAATCTTTTGATAGGTGAAACCTGCAGATTGCCATGGTGCTTATTGTTCTTTCATAGACCATAGAAGCTAACATTGTGAGTTGAGGTTTTATTCCAGAGGGAGGATATAAATATAGGCGGATGAGAGAGGATCTGTGTGTGAGTTTAGGTGATGTGGCTCAAAAGTTTGAGTTTAGTGTCAAACACTGACACTGAACTTGTATTCATATTAACATGAATTTACTTTGAATAATATCAAAAACTAGTATCAAAGCCTATAAAAATCAATAAGATAATGTATTATATGGGTTAACATGTATTATTGTTTGCTTTCGTGTATATAATATATATTTCTATTATTTGCAGTCATAGTAATCAATCCCTGTTGCCTGTAACACCATCAGAACAGACTTCAGACCCAGACCTGGGTCACAACCCCCTTACTTAACTTTATAATAACTAAGCTTGTTGATGTTACAATAGTTAACTTTTACAATAGCTTATTTTAAATGAGTCAATAGAAATAATTATTATAATTTTGCCAACAAAAACTCCTTTTAGAATTTGAGCTCTTAGCTTTTTCATTTAGTTTATCTGAGTCCATGGTTTCATTATTGTGAGTCTCTGTTGTATGGATACAGAACACAGCATCACCGGCGCATGAAGATAGTTGCTGAGCAATGGACTGTGCGATTGTTTAGTTATGGTCCCATCTTTCCATCTCTTAATTACTGCATGCAGAACAGCACAAGGTGATTATGCTTTCTTTGATGGCAGTAAGTGATCCAGTGTGCTGGCTGTGGGATAAAGAGAGCTGTTAACACCTGTCTATCTGTGGTGTAACTTTACTCAGTTCTAACGGACAGTGTGCTGAGAACTCTAAAGAGCCCTCAGGCCAATGGAAATGATTCACTGCAATATTACAAGATCTGTATCAGAGAGGTAGAAAGATGGAGGGGTGGGGCTAATGAGAATAGGCTGCTTTTCTCAATTGACTATTGAGATCTTCTTTTATCTTGTATCCATCCAAATATTCCTCTTTCAGGCAAAAGTTCACACTGACAGGCCCTGCAGTTTCTTATGCTTGCAAGGCCTCACATGTAGTACATGCACTCTCATGCACAAACTCACACACATCTTTCAGCATGTTCACAGGTGAGCTACAGGTGCATATATGTGTGTGTGTTCGTCAGGCTTCTAAAGCATGGTGATGAGTGTTTCGAGCCACAAGCATGCCCTTGTTTCTGGAAGGGGAAAGAATATTACCCAGGAGACAGAGTATCTTCCCCATGCCATCAGTGGTGAGATTTCATTTTCTTATATTCTGTGTATTTCACTTGCATGTCATTTAACAGTCATTTGGTGACTATAGGAAAATGTTATTTCGAAGAGTAGGGTTTCTTGTCATTATTTTTATTTAGTCTTTATATTGTCATTATTTCATTAGTCATCCTGTTCATGTTATTAGTTATGATTTAAAAAGCATATTTTGCAGTGTGTGTCAGCACGGAACATTCCAGTGTGAATTTCGACCATGCCCATCCATGTGTACGGCTTATGGAGATCGCCACTACCGCACATTTGATGGTTTCCTGTTTGATTATATTGGTGCCTGCAAAGTGTATTTAGTCAAGGTGAGCTTTTACCTTTTTTTCCTCTATTTGCATATGCATTGTTGTTGACTAAACTGTGTGCTTGTGTACTTGTGTATTAGAGTTCAGTGGATGTAATGATGAGTGTCACAGCTGAGAATGTTGACTGCTTTGAGAGTGGTGTCATCTGCAGGAAGTCACTCCTCGTCTCTATTGGTCGCTCCTTCATAGTGTTTGATGATGACTCTGGCAAACCTGTAAGTAAACTTGTGTCTCAAACCAAAATCCTGTTATCAGACTCACAAACTTATTGTAATTTTGCCAGAACAAAAACAATCAGCAGTTACCTGTACAGATATACAGGTATATGTTTTTTATTTTGAGAAATAAAGTGTTATTATATTGATGATATGGTATTCTAGCTGTGGGTTTTCTGTTTCTTAAAATATTGTAGTTGTTTTTTTGCAATCTAATTATTTAATTGTTATTTACTAATGGGGATAAAGTCTGTTGGAATTCTATCTGCAGAACCCATCCAGTGTCATTGACAGGCAGAGAGTTTATATCTGGCAAGCTGGATATTACACTGTTGTGCATCTGCTGGGTGAAGACCTCACAGTTCTTTGGGACAGGAAAACCACAATTCATATACAGGCTGGACCCCGCTGGCAGGTACTGTACACATACTGTACTGTACAGTAATATGGTACTGTACACATACATTCACCATATTGACTGTAGTCAATATGGTGAATGTAATGTAAATATATACTGTGTTTAATAATGTAAATATATACTGTGTTTAATATAACTTTAGGGCAAGCTGTCTGGTCTTTGTGGAAACTTTGACCAGAAGACAGCTAATGAGATGAGAACACCGGAGAACATTGATTCATCCACACCACAGGAGTTTGGCAACAGCTGGACAGCAACAGAGGTATGATACATTTTACCATTACTTTCTAATGAGATTAACATACTATACTGTATATGTGTTGTTCCTTATTGAATGATTGTCAAGGTTTCTTCAGTAACCGCTGAAGGCAGCTCTGAATCATGTAGCTTATGTGTATGTGTTCATGTAGCTTATGTGTAACTGTATGTGTTTGTGTGACGGTCTCTTCAGTGTGTGAATAGCCCTGATATCAGGCACCCCTGCAATCTGAATCCTCTTCGAGAACCCTTTGCAAAAAGACAGTGTGGGATTTTGCTTAGTGAAGTGTTCCAGGTCTGCCACCCAGTGGTAAGTGGTATTATTACAATAATAACCTCTGAGTAGTTACCAGCAGTCAGATTGCATGTATGTGGACATGAGTGGGAGAGTCTCTGTGTTTAAAGGTGTTTGATGCTCTGTAGGTAGATGTCACATGGTTCTATATGAACTGTCTGGTGGACACATGCGGCTGTAATCGTGGAGGAGACTGTGAGTGTTTCTGTACTAGTGTTGCAGCATACGCTCACCGCTGCTGTCAGAAGGGGGTGACCGTTGACTGGCGCTCTCCATCCGTCTGCCGTGAGTGACAGCTTCTCTGCCCAGCATGTCTACCATTAATCTGTAATTTGTAATATGTACTAGTGAGTGATTTTTGAGAGAAAACTACATAGCTAAATATGCTAACCCTAATGCACAGCAACCACACATACAAACTGAAGCACAGCAACCACACATACAAATCTGACAGTTTATCACCATATTTGACGATATTTTATGATGTCATTAATAATTCTGTCTTTCTCCTGCAATAGCTTACGACTGTGAATACTACAACAAAGGTAAATCTGCCTTTTAGTACCATGCATATGGGTGTTTACAATAGGAGTGGGTGTTAGCAGGGCCCAGTACATTATTATACTGACGTCAAGGCCATGATTCTTCATGTTGAACTTATTTCAATGTCAAACGTAATTGTAAATCATTATTTTACATTATGATTTTGTAAATATTTGAATGCACGTATATGTGTACCCTTTCCACAGCTTTAGGAAAAGGTCCATTTAAGCTGATGACCTTTAGAGAGAGAGGCACATTGTTGGCAGCCAATAGGACAAGTGGACTGATGTTTCCAATGAGGGAAGTGGGAAGAAATGATGAAGTGATGACTCTCTTCATGTTGACACCAGGCCTCAGCAAAGCCAGGCCACATGGTCAGTTAGTGAGATTATTTAATCTTCTATTACCTGCAATGTATCTTTAAATGTTTTGTTTTCTATAAGAATTATACAAATTGAGCTATGTATATATACATATTATCTGGATTTTCTAAATTGATTTTAATGTTGTTGCTGCAGACTCATCACTGGTGTCATTTGAGGCAGCAGACAGACCCAACTATTTCTTAAAAGCAGAACGCAGTGGCCAGCTAAGACTGCAGAAGTGGGAAGAAACTGATGCATTCTGGGATACAGCTACATTTGTTCTGCACAAGGACACATGGATCACAGGCTTTGATTCACTGGAGTCCTTAGCAAGGCCAGGGTTTTTTTTGCATTTCATGCTGTCCAGACTGCAGCTCATTAAATACAGTCACTCAGATCGGTACCGCAGAGCTACTTTATTCAGACTGACAGGTCAGCATGTGGCAACATGTATATGTGCACATATAAGGGACATGAGATAATATATTGACCTATATTCATTGTTTTTACTACAGGCACTATACCAGACTATCCAATGGGTCCTCGTTGTCAGTGGCGGTATGAATCATGTGTAAGTCCATGTTTTAGGACGTGCAGTGATCCTTCAGCTCTAAGCTGTACCAGCATCCTAAAGTAAGAACAGACTATCAAACATGCAAAACATCCACACATTAACCACATTAAAAATGTTTTAAATTATTATCTGTATGGCTAAATTATGAGTGGCTTATGTGCAACCTTCTGTAGGGTTGAGGGATGCCTGCCCCAGTGTCCAAGTCACATGGTTCTAGATGAGGTTACTCACAGATGTGTCTATCTGGAGGACTGTAAGCTTCTAATATATGTGCTACTAACAATACTAGCTATTAAATAAAGTAAAGAGAAATTGCTGCTATTTTTCACATTTTGTTAGGTTGATGTTATTGCTGATTTTGTGTCAAAGATATGATTACACATAGTTGTGTTACTATTTAAATGCTTAATGTTTAAATAAAGTCTTTCTTAAAAATATGCATCAACACAGGTCTAATATTTATCATCCAAAAAAATGTTATTGCCAACTAAAGACATTTATTCTGTAAATTTAACTTAACATAATGGGCAGTTATTTTTGTTTCAATGAGCTTTGTGCGTTATCTAATAGATATTGTGTTTGTTTCTAGGCATTAAGACGGTCATTGTTCCACCAGTCACTCCTCCCAGCACTACTATAACAGCAACATCATCATCAGCAATTTCCACCTTAAGTGGTCCAGCTGTTTCAATATCAGCCACCTCTAAAACTGAGTCCATCAGTGCTGCTTCTATACCTTCAACACAAATGCCTGTCACAGAAAAGCTTACATCCTCCCCTGTCAGACCTGAGCTGGTGGAAAGCATTACCACATTAACAACCTCCTCTTCCTCCTCAAGCCCATTGGCTTTCACTGAAAGAACCACTAGAGCACCAAGCAGTACTCACAGTTCCACCTTATCTACCACAGTGCACACTAGCCCTGTGTCAGTCTCAGTTTCTCTCCCAGTCACCTCTACGACAAGCAAGCCAACAGACTCTTTAACACTACTCACAGGTACCACAACCATCCCCTTACCGCTTACTTCAAGCCAAGCTCTGTCTTCTACCTCAGGTAAAGAGCCAACAAGAATAAGCACACTACCTGTGCTTCTAGTCTCAACTACTGTGAGCTCCACAGCATCCACTTCCCCAACAGTTAGAGTTTCTTCCCCCCTCACCTCTAGTACTGAGACTCCCCAAATCTCAGATGCCTTCACAATTGCTGATGAAACCACAACCACTATGGTGTCTAGTGGCAGCACACAGATAACTTCTGAAACCATCAGCACAACAAAGGTTACTTCACCAGCACCCACAACATCTTTATCAGCTTTGAGCTCTTCTGCTCCCACAGCAAATCTCACCTTTTCTACATGGCTACACACTCTAAAGACAACACCTAAGAGCACATCTGAAATCCAGAAGCCTTTGGACTTAACTACATGGGAAACTGTTTCTACTGCTGCAGAAACAGAAACATCAAGCACCCACATACCAGAAAAATCCACAAGTCCTGCTTTTCCAACAACAACTTCAACTCAAACTATACCTTTAATTCCTTCAACATCAACCTCAGAGCAACCTAAAACATCAAAAACAACTGTTTCTAGCTCCGCAGCTGCTTCAACAACCCACATCACTACTGTATCCTCTCAAGCCCCTTTATTTGTGCAAACAGAAACCACAGCAAAAACAACCCATCCACTAACATTTTCTGTGGATACCTATCCTGATGTTCCAACAACTGAAAGGACATTACAGACAGACTGGAGAGTGACCAAAAGCACATCAACTGTATCTATACTACCAGAAACTTCCCAAACCAGTGCCAGGATAGTGGACACCCTACTTACCACCTATAGCAGCGTTCCACCCACATCAACACTAGAAACCACATCAACACTGCTCACATCACATGTGTCACTCACTGAGAAGATAACCTCTAGGGCTAGGGCTACACCCACTTTAACTACCCTAGGCATTACAGAACCTCATTGGGGTTTGGTTTCCACCACTGCTCACCTCACAGAAAAAGTGAGCACTTCCCTATCTCCTCCTTATCCTATGACCACATCTGTGACCACAACAACTGCACTGCCTGAGATTTCCCCACCCACTCCCACAATGGCAACATCAGCATCTAAAGCATCCACCCAAACAAAACCCCCAGAGACAAGTGTCACTTCTGAAACATTGCTGCTGACTTCTACCACAACTGCAAAGGATATTGTTTCCACTATTTTAACATCCACAGCCAGACCCTTGACTATGCATCCTGTCACAGATATAACTGTGCTGTCAACTACTGCAACAACACAGACATCAACAATGCTACATGAGACTGTCAGCACTCACCTGCCTCCCAGAATGACTCCAGAACACACAACCCATGTCACACCAGTCATGACCTGGGTTTCTGTGGCTACCACACAACAAGAAACTCCAAGAGCTGTAGCCACCACTAGCATTTCACCTCCCACCAGAAATGAGACAACATGGACAACACAACGCACAACCACTTTCACAGATAAAAAGACCACTGTGCCCACAGACACAACTACCACTAACATCCCTGTTGCTACATCGCACAGTGTTGACACCACTGAAACCACCACTAAACACACAACTGGATTTACAAAACATACTACTGAACCTGGCCCAACCTCTACACTTTTGTCACTGACTGAAGTAACTACATCTGCTATAGTGCCCAGTTTGGCTTCAGTTGTTACCCAGACTGCTAGTACTACACAGCCCCCTACTTCTCCTATTGTCACTGCAAGGATTCCCATAACCAGTGTGAGCCCCTCTACTAAGCGGCCTCTGGTGGATGAACATACCTCAGCCACAACCAAGCCACCTGCTCCAGACACTGCTCCAGATAATACAACACTTAGTACATCGGTGATGACCAGTCAGCCTTACACAATAGAAACAGAGCACTGGATGACAAGCCAGACACCTGCACTTCAAAAAACCTCTGCTCTCATGCCTGGCAGAGCATGCACTGTAAGTCATTTATATATTGGTTTCACGTCCTGGTAGTTTTCTCAAAAACAGTGTGGTGGCATAATGATCTGTAATGTTACATTTTATGTTACACAAATAACAAAAGGCTATAATGAAATATGTATTGAACTAAACTCTGTGTGTTTGTTGTGTATGTGTGTGTGTGTATGTGTGTGCACTGCTATCTGTAGTCTCCATATTCAGAGGTAGTGGATGAATGCACTAAGCTTATTTGTGTGAGTGGCCAGTTGCTGCTTTTCAATAAATCTCAGAGCTGCCCTTATGATCCTACACCCCCAAACTGTGGTCTGCTCGGCTTTGCTGTACTGGTCAATGGTGATAAATGTTGTCCACGATGGAACTGCCCATGTGAGAAACACATACACATTATACACAATACTACAATCAATTTCACTCTGACATTTGAACTAATAAAATGTCTTTACATGTATTTCTGTTTATTGGCATGCAGGTCGTTGTTCTGTGTTTCCGGATCTAAACTTCATCACATTTGATGGGAACAGTGTTGCAGTTTATAAAGCTGCTTTATATGTAGTGACTCAACTTCCCAATGAGACGGTCAGCATCCTGGTGCAGGAATGTTCTGGACCAGATGACAGTGTAAGATATACAAAACCATTTCCAACTGTGGCCCTTGATTTAAAGGTGCCCAGGGACAAAACAGCTCAGAAATAATATGAAAAATAAACCATTATTTGTCTTATTATCAAAGGCATGATATAAATCTTTTTGATGTTTCAGCTTGTTTGGAACTTCACCAATTTGTGTCTGGCAGCTTTAAACATCACTCACTCATCCAATGAAGTTCTCATTAACCGCCTACAGAGACGTGTGAGTGTCCACATCTCTTTTCTTTGAATATATTTCTGTAGATTCCTGAAGATTTGATGGAGGTTAAAATATATGATGGGCTGTTTTTCCAGCTGTATGTGAACTCCAGGTATGCAAAGCCACGTTTTAAGAAGTTCGGATTCGAAATTCTGGACACAGGAAACATGTACTTAATCCGCAGTCCAGCTGGATTAAAAATCCAGTGGTTCCACACCACAGGCATGATGGTGATTGAGATGGACAGCTATAACCACAGACTCCCCACCATAGGCTTGTGTGGTACGAAGCCATTTATCATGAAACCCATATTCTGTTTTAATGCCATCTTCTGTTTTGCAGTCTCACTCTCAATCTCTCTCATTCTGTTTTTCTGTGCTTCACCCTGTGCAGGTAGTTGTGATGGTAACCCACTGAATGATCTGACTCTATCTAATGGTACAGTTGTGCCAGAACGAGAGGATCCAGCAGTGTTCATTGATAGCTGGCAGATTCCCAACACCACCAGCTATGTCAGCCACAGCAGAAGGAGGGAGGTCAACTGTACCACCAGTGACTGTTCCCAGTGCATGAGCATGCTGGAGAACTACAGCTTCAGCCCCTGCCATCCTTATGTATGATACACAACAATCATACCCTTTCCAATCAATGAATGCAACTGCACTACACTGCATTTCCTGGCTGATATTGTCTCTTTATGCTTTAGGTGCCTCCAGCAACGTTCTGTGAGATGTGGGTGAGAGATGTGGAGTATGTGAATAATCCCTGCATTGCTTTGGCTGCTTATGCTGCTTCCTGTCACAAATTCAACATCTGTATGGAATGGAGGAGGCCTGATTTCTGCCGTATGTAGTTTCACGTCATGCTGTATTTTGTATGAATTATTATACTTAAGTAAACCCAAGCTAACAGGGAATATGCTCTTTAAGTCTCAGAGTTTTATTTAAAACATTTTTGCAGTAATGTTAGTTGATTGCATTACTCTGTTAAATGTCATATACAATTTAAAAATGTTACTTAATGGAAATATTACGAAAACTTGTAAGCTAGGACATTCCAGTGCTGTTTCATTCTGTGGATTGAAATGTCACATTGCGCTGTTCATTACAGTGTAATTAATTTAATGTCTTCACAGCCCTGTAATGCTGTAGTTTGTTTTGCATATCCTTTGTGTTCCTTTTGCTTTTAGATCTGTGGTGTGTTTTACTATATCCTTTTTGTTTCTGTAGCATTTCTGTGTCCTGAAAATCTACGGTATCAGGCCTGTTTGCCAACCTGCACTGCCCCGTCCTGCCCAAACCAAGAGTTTGAGTTTGTCCCAGAGCAATGCACAGGCCTCTCAGAGGGATGTGTGTGTCCAGAGGGAACCCTGTTACACCGGCCATATTCTGCTCTTTGCATTCCACCCAGCAAATGTGGTATGTCCTCTCCCTCCCTCCCTCCCTCCCTCTCCCTTAATTTCTATTTAAAGGCATTTAAACACTGATGCAATTGAGTTTTTTGTGTTATGCTATGTGTTTGCAGCTTGTACTGATAGTTTCGGAACCCCGCGGGCACTGGGAGAGGTGTGGAAAGCCTCACTGGATGGCTGCTGTATGTATAAGTGTGAGAATGACAGCATTGTGCCGGTGGAGTATAACTGCAGTAACATCCCTCAGCCGGTCTGCACACGCACAGGAGAGATTAGTGTCAGTCTGGCAGATGACAGCAGCTGCTGCCCTCACAAAGCCTGTGGTCTGTATCACAACCATTTTACACATATTACATATGTACAGTATACATGCTAATGTATATCACTGTATGAAAACTCATGCATTCATTTGTGACAGTTTGCAATCAGAGTATGTGTGAGGCAGCGCCCCCTGTCTGTAAATATGGGGAGAAGCTGGTGTCATATCACAAGCAGGACTCCTGCTGTCCAGAATATATATGCGGTGAGTTTGCACACTAGTTTGTGTGTTTAATTCTATGTATTTATGGCTTTAATGTAATATTGATTGTTAACATAAACATGTTAACAACTAATGTGCATGTTTGCTGATTTGATGAGGTGTTCTCTGCAGAGTGTGACCCTGATCAGTGTGTGCTGGACATTCCTGTGTGTCGAGATGATCAGACATTGATCGCCACTCGTGCTGAAGGCAGCTGCTGTTTGGCCCACATCTGCAGTAAGTCACTGCTATATAATTTATGTAATAGCCTGATTACCTTCACAATTTTCATAATTAATAATTCTATTCTGACATATTTTAAAATGCATTAATTAAGCTTAAGACAGAATTAAATTATGAACACATTATCTGATTTTAAATATTTGAAGTTGTCTGTATGTGTGAAGTCTGATATGGTTGGTTTAATGTTGTATTTTAGTGTGTGACAAATGTTCTGAGGCAGCTCCAGTTTGTCAGGATGGAGAACTGCTTGTCGTCGACACAAACAGCACAGAGCGCTGCTGCCCAGTTTATCACTGCTGTAAGTGAACACCAGATATTCCTATCAATAGAATAATACCAGTAAATTTTACTATTTTGACCTTGTGACCTTGACATTTTTGGTCCCCATAAAAATACAATGTTACCTCATATAGCCTAATACCTCATACAGAATAATCTTTTTAAAAATAGCAGTTGTCTATGAGGGTTAGGTTGAGGGGAAGTGTGGGAGGATAGAATATATAGTTTGTACAGTATAAAAAACATTATAGCCTATGAAATGTCCCCAAAACATTAAATCCCAATGTGTGTGTGCATGTTCATGTGTAGTGTGTGAGCCCTATCGATGCTTGGAGATCACATGTCCTGCTGGCATGACAGCAGTTTCCACAAGAGTTCAAGAACAATGTTGTCCATCACAAACATGTGGTAAGTGAGAAGCATTTGAATTACAGTGTCTTTAATCAGGCTTATTAGTGTAAGAGGAAGTCAGCAAGTGTATCGTATGTTGTTGTGTATATGTGAGTGTTTATCTATGAGTGTGGGCTAATGCAGAACAAAAATGCAGATTTATATTAAGCATGCTTGTATGTGTTAAACAAGACATTAATAAATTCAATTAATTTTATATTAATTAAATCTTTTCTAGAATGTGCATGTGAAAAAATCCTTCGCCCTACATGTTCTCTGGTAAGTCTTTATTTCTTGTTATTTCTTTAGAAAATTACTTGTATCCAGATAATGAGGTATTTACATGCATGTATTATTCTTTCATCTGTGTCAAATTAAATCACTGGTTAGGTCAGATCTGACACTGGGTGTATTGTGTTACAGGGAGAGAGTTTGCAGTTAGACAGAGCATTTCTGTCTGATCCACAAAACCAGTGTAACTGCAAACGATTCCTATGTGGTGAGAATTCACGCTGTCTGCTCTGAAAATACATATCCCTCATATTTTTATATTACATTTTTCTGTGTGTGTATTTGTAGTGAAAGAGGCAGTGTGTGTGGATGGGGAAAGGGGAGTGATGCGGCCGGGGCAGACGCTAGTGGAGCGCCGTGATGAAAGTGTGTGTTACACCACCCAATGCACAAACATGCTGAACCCTGTCACAGGCTTCTATCTTCTCAAAGCAACCAGTACTAACTGCACTTCACACTGCCAGCCTGTGAGTATTTAAGACACAACCATGCACACAACACAAACATGCCTGCTAACCGTAAGCTATCTGTCCAACAGAACCAGATCTACACCCCTCCTAAAGACAGCATCAGCTGCTGTGGGGTGTGTAGGAACATTTCCTGTCTGCACCGGAATGAGAATGGATCTGTTACTATGTACAAGGTAATATTCAGCAGAAGTTAACTTGCAAAACTCTGCGTAAAAAAAAAACACAGAACAGGAATGTGGTCTGTTTTGCTTTCAATAGCAGCAAATATTGTAAAAAACTTGCCTTTGTGACTGAAATTTTAAACTGTTAAAGATTGAAATTACCTCAAGACAGTGAGTCTGTTTCTATAATTTACACATCAGTGTGCTACTTTAATGGTATTTTATTATGTGCTCCTATGCAGCCAGGACGCAGCTGGGTGTCTGACTGCATGTATTATGACTGCACAGACACTCTGTCAGGACCTGTGCTTGTCACCCACCCCTACAGCTGCCCCCCTTTCAATGAAACAGAATGCATAAAGGTGAATTCCCTCTCTTTGTTAAACATAAACCTAGTAGTAACACATAAAGTGAATGTAAAACACTTACGTGTAAGTGATACAGTAATGAATTCTGTTATAAAATCTGTCTGGGCCAGTCAGAACTTTAAAGAGCAAAGCACACAATCTTACTGTAACCTCTGACCCCTGGTACACTTGTAAAGTTTTAATCTCGTCTTAGATTGGCGGCACTGTTGTGAGTTACATGGATGGTTGCTGCAAGACATGTGAGTACAGAGGTTACTTTCATTCACAAATGTTTGCTGTGCTACAGATACGTCAGAACTGTCACTTTTAAACCAAACCTAGGGAAGATTTATTTTCATAGAAAACTCAGGAGATGAAAACATTTTTAAAAGCACTGACATGCACAACAAATAACAAAAAGTTTGAGTATACCACTGAGTATACCTGCACCAGGTTGAGTATAACATTGTGTAACAATTTCTCCAGGCGCTGCAAACTCCCTGTTCCCCTTCTCTGTTAGCCCTTTGAAACCCACAGTTAACACAAACTGTGAACAAGGTACCTTGATTACTAACATCAGACCACAAGGCTCACCATTACCATTGTTGATTTCCAACAATGTACTCCCCCTATTTAAACAATACAGGACTCTCAGTGCCTAACTGAAGATAACGGCTTGCTGAAAGTACTTTGTTTTAAGTTAATTTTCCCTCCAATATACTCCTTTGATAATAATCTTGTTGACAGAGATAAATCTTTCCCCATTTTGCTCTGTTGGGCAGTGCATTGTTGATCGCCAACAATGTACTGTTGGTAGCGGCCAGTTAGTGTGTTTCTATAGATATGCATGATTTAGAGTACATAGACTGTAGCTTTAATCTTATAGCATGAATAGCTTGTGGCTGTGGGGCGTTTGGTAATGTTTTGGGTAATATGGCAAAATAAGTCAAATAAAATATTTTTCCCCAATTTATATTAAAGTTTTGTTAATAGAATTGAATGCCTCTGCCACATTACCCAAAGTACTACAACTTGTACTGGCTACTGATCTATAATTTTATAAAAATCTGTTTTATTTGGGGCTTTTAATTATTTATTTTATTTTTTTTGCTTTTGAGGTGGTGGAACAGCATTCATCTTAAACGAGTCAATATATTTATCTTTACATAATTTATATTTACCACTTTTATCAGTAGATGAGTAGTGTTATAGTATTTACTTTTCAGCTAAGTGGGGAAAGAAATGTTTTATGTTTTTATTATTTTAACACCACCAGTAAGAGTTCTCCAATGAAGTTAGTTGACAGGCTAATGAAGTCTAATGAAGTTAGTTGACAGAGAAAAACAGGTTACTGTTCAATATCGCAGAGTTTTCAGCTACATCCCATATTCATGCCCCTAACATGACCCTTTACAAGTCATTATCTGTATATCAAGCAGAGGTGGATTGTAAAGATTATTTTATTAACAAAGCCGTCCAGTCATGTAATATAAGACATTGCTTTGTCCTCTATAAAGCTTTTTCCCAAACACACGGTAAGCAATTCATTGCATTTAAATGCCATCTGAGCAACAACAGAAGGACAAAAATAAACTAAGTAATTAAATGGTTTTCCATCTTCTAATTCAGTCCTAATTTAGGGAGAGCAGAGGTTAGGTAGTAAATTATATAGAACTGCTGATTATTCATTCATCTCACACTGCAGGTAAAGAGGATGGAAAGTCCTGTCAGAAAGTGACAGTGAGGATGACAATTAGAAAGAATGATTGCCGTAGCAACAGACCGGTGAGTTCACTACAGTACAGAATATGCTTATTGTCATCTGACTCCTTTGAGCTTTATGTGTGACTCACCTTATCTCTGCAACGTGTACAGGTCAACATAGTGTCATGTGATGGAAAGTGTCCGTCTGCAAGTATTTACAACTACAACATTAACACATACGCGCGCTTCTGTAAGTGCTGCAGAGAGATGGGGCTGCAGCGCCGTTCGGTCCAGCTTTACTGTAGTGGAAACTCCACGTGGGTCAGCTACTCCATACAGGAACCTACAGACTGTTCCTGCCAATGGTCCTAAGCCCATAAAAAGTATAAACCATAAAAGAAAGTGTTACTTATAATTCAACTTGAAAGTTAACTTCACAATGAGATCTGAAGTTTAAATAGTGCTGTTTTTCTATGAAATTTCTCAATATCTCAGAGATTGGTCTAAATTGGGAGCCTGTCTTGAAGTCTATGTAATGTGGAAGTGTTCATAAAATGATACAGCAATCAGTAATATTATCAAAATGCAGATGCGCTTTTGTTCTGTATATATGGATTTCTAAGACACTCTGAAATAACAGAGATTTACTAATTGTGTTTAGAAGCTTTTCCTGTCACTTCCTTTCAGCCACTAACATCTTAATGATCTGAAGATGAAGTGATTTCACATGCTTTATAACAATCATGTTTATTGACTAATTGACCTTCTGCTGTATTTTGAGCACTTTATTTATTTATTACCACATAAGGACAATTTATTCACTCATGATACAAGATTTTATACATGTGCAGTAAGTATAAATCAGTTGTGGCTTTGATCTATGAAGCACTTCAGCTGATGCAAAATTCTTATGTTCATGATCTGGTCTAAATTATTGAGAAGTTGAACCATTTTTATACACTATGGTATGGTAAGAAACTGCTTTAGTTTTCTATGAGAAATTTAGTACTGACATAAAACCGAATATGTGAAGTTTCTGTTTTTATATCTATGTCCACAGTATTGCAATCTTGCATCTACAGAATGCAAAGGGACGATTTTATTGAATACCTCTTTATTTCATGGACTCGATACAATATTTTGTGGAGTAGAGCCCTTATTAGGTTCTTTGTTTAATTAAATTTTACCTGCTGAGAATGCTTAGTTTGAATATTTTAATTATGTACCATACAATATGTATATTTACATTTTCAATAAAAAAACTTTAGAAAACTTTAGTAAAATCTTGCCTGCTTTTCTATGCTAGAGGGAAATTACTTTTTACAGGCTGTTTGTAACTTTCCCTTTTTAGTTGTCCTTTCATAGTATTGTGACCACTATAGTGTCACTACATCAACACAACATGGTAGTGAGTGAGAAATTTTCAGTATTATCACATAAAACAAGAGACCTTTTATTCAGCCTTGAAGAATAATTTTATTGAACTGCCAGATAGTTACAGTGCAACAGATAAAGCTGGCGAGCCAAAACATTATTTACAAAAACAGAAGGTGAGAACCTAAAGACAGACCCATAAGGGAAGTGCCTACTGCAACTATTGCTAAAACCGGACTGTGTTAGTATCACGCAGGGAGTGGCCGCCTTTGACTATCTGCAAGCCGTGAGTGGAGTCAGGGAGTCCTGATGAGTATGGGCAGAGCTTGGAGAGACAGACAACAGGCATGTCCGGGCCACGAATGTAGAGTTCTCTGTGAACGCTTACTTTCTGCGGCGAGCAGCAGCACCCTTCTTAGAGCTAAAGATCACAACAAAGAGAGTAAGTTAGGGATAATGTTCTTCACTGAGATGGTTGTGGAAAATAAGAGGAACATCTCGCAGGACAGGGATCTGTGACTTCTTTTTTAAGCCTGTAAGTTTATTCTTCTAAGAAAGTTAAGTTTGTCCATCCCTGTTCTTCTCCTGCAGGATGTTCCTCTCAGTTTGTTGTATCCACCTGAAGTCTGCCATGCACATGAAACTAAAATCACATGTTCATTCCATGCAGGACTTACCGCTCTTTCTCTGAGCTCTATCAGTTTGTTAAACACGTCTGTCTTAGTCTTAAATCATTATCACAGCAGAAACCAATCTACACATCACCACATCGACATCACTGATCAGGATGTGTACTATACACATTCATCACTGTTCTGTAGACATCAATGAAAAATAAGCCAAAATAATAAAAGACAACCAGTGAGAAAATGTCATTGATGAGGCCTCTTGAGTACAGAGCTATTCATCTCCAGTCCTATAGGGACACAGTACTGCAGAATTTAGCTCCAACCCTAATCAAACCTGCTTGTAATATTTAAAGACACGTGAAGTTTTTTATTAGCTGCTTCAGTTCTGTTTGATTAGTGTTGGGACAAAACTCTGATGGCCTCTGCTGGAAATTGCTTTTAAAATAAATAAAATGTTCTTCTAAGGTGATTTACCGTTGCATATTTGTTGCATATTAAAAGCTGTTTTATAAAACATACATAAAATGGGCTTTATTTTTCATTCGTCAGTAAATCTCCTGAGGAATCATTGTAACAGAAGCCTGCATAAGAAGACTACAGAGAGTGTTTGCTGTTCGACGGGTTGATCAAACTCATACAGCTCTGAAGAAACTCACCCTCTCACAGCCTTCACCATCAGGATGTCACAATGCTACAAAAATGTCCCATATACTTACCATATCTATCATAGCCTCAAGTGTTCTGCTCTCTATTCAAGTTTAGGACATGTTTTGTAAAGCCTTGCTGCCAACAGTCATAAATGACAGTTATAACTGTCCTAACCAATATGACTGGCATCTGGTGTGTCGCTGATAGCTTTACGGGGTGTGAATTAATTAGATTATTCTGTAAGTAATATTAAAGGAGGGGGGTAGTCAGTCCATCTGTGCGAGGTGGGGTGTGAGGCTACTCACTGTTTCTGCAATTCATCGATGCGGTTTCTGAGAGAGATGACCTGAAAATAACACATCAGCATTTTTAAACCTCCCGGCTTTTTACCTTAGTCACTGGATCCTGGATTGTGACAGCCTGATGCTCGGGACTTACTGGGAATCTTAGAAAGCAGCTTTGCGTGGGCATGCCACAGGCATTTATATGTGTGTGTTTGCCAACAAATGCTTTACTTTTTATTTCACACTGTTGAATGAAGAGGAGAAACCTGTACAAACACTCAGCAACGTACGGTTTGACTCTTGAACAAACACTTACCTGCAGGATACATCTTCTGTCTTGAAATGTGTAAGATTGAATACTTACTGAATGTATATACTGTATTAAAACTGTTTTGTTTTTTTACTTAGTTGGTATCATCTTTTTCTTTCTCTTGTGTTAATAGATTCTCTTTCTAGAGTTCATTAAGGGCAATATATTCAACCTTTCACCTGTGGTCAGAGTTGATCTGGAGACCAGAGTCTCATGCATGCAAACCATGCTGTCAGCTCCCTGCTGCTGACCAAAGCCTTTGTAGCTTCCTACAGTTCAAATTACTCACTATTTACTGAGCTCCTCCACTCTCATACGCTGGGAAGTAATCTGCAGAACACCAGAACACAGCTCAGATCTGTACTACCAAACACATACTCTGAACCGCCTATATAAACATACCTGCTGGACCATTATGTGCCATTATGTGCCATTATGAATATGTTCATTTAATGTCAATTAGTCATAGTGATTGAATAATGCAATATGAATTTTGCAATGTATTTATAAAAGTGCCAATATAATAATTAATTGTGTCTAAATTTTCAAATTTTCTAACCATGAATGATATTGCTTTTTGAAATACTAGACATTGTGTGTATTTTTTACATGATAGTGTTAAATGTATTGAGCCTGTAGTGTGTCCACGGTGTGGTTGAAAAACTAGTACATTTCCTCAAAACAAAACATAGATTATAATGAAAAACATAAAAGTGAAACATTTAGACAAAAAAAAGTGTATTGTGTAATAGGTCATGTGGCTGTTTCCTCACCTCATACTTCTGCTTCTTAAGTTTCTCCATGTGGTCAAACTTCTCAGCCTCCAAGGTGCTCATCCACTCCCACAGCTCCTTAGCCTTCTCCCTGTTAACATATATATGTGCATGAATGCATGTAGTATCCATAAATGGGCAATTTAATGGACAGTGTCTTCAGTATAAAAAATAAAAGCATCAATATGACAGGAATGTCTGACCTCAGCTTGTCCTCATTTAGATGGTCAATGTTCAGAGGCTTGCGTCTATCAGCCAGAATCTTCTTTTTCTTCTCTCTCTCGGTTTGTTTCTTACCTCCCCTCTTGGAATCAGCCTGTGTCAGCAGATAAATCATATTAGTCTCACATTTCACTGAGGATGAACATATTAGGGTGGTAGGAACTGTGGCATCCGTACCTTCTGCAGGTAGCTGCTGTACTGAGAGCCCATGCTAGACAGAGCAGACTTCTTCTTGGCATCTTCATCTGCCCTCTTCTTAGCATCAGCCTCCTCCTTCCTCAGCCTCTCTTCCTGTCAAAGCCACATACACAACATCTGTATTAACCACATCTTGCCTGAAGTTTGCGGCTGCATGCTCATGATTAATATTGCGTTATGCAGCTGCAACGTGACGCACCTCACGTCTTGCCTGGCGCTCCTTGTCCTTCTCAGCACGGATTCTCTGCTGCTCTGCCCTCTCAGCCCTACGTTTCTCCTGCACACACATATATTTCATGACTCAATTTTGTGTTTTAATTTTTGGCTGCAGTGTCCCTTTAAGAGAAACGAAGGGAAAATATTCCCAACACTCACAATTCTTTCTTTCAGAGCAATAAGCTCCTCCTCTTCCTTCTTTCTGCATTCAAAGTGGGCATCAATCAGGGCCTGAAGTTCAATGAGATCCTTGTTTTGACGCTTCTTCTGAATGTCCTGTTTGCCCACATTTAGAAATATACATGTATTAGAAACGGTGGTAAATACATTATTTACACAGCACATTATAACAACACCAATAGAGGGAATGTAGTATTTGCTTACATCAAAGTCCACTTTATCTCCATCAGGGATCTTAGGTGCACTTGGTCTGATGGGAGTAAAAAGAAGTTACAGTATTTTATGTTATGGACATTTTGGGTCTCTAAGGTCTCCACCAGAAAAACAAAAATCTGAATGGCATGTTTGTGTTGGATTGATATATGTTTACAGCATTATTAAATGTAACATTGAATTAGCACTAGACACAGCATTAGACATAGCTACTGTAAATATGTGTTCAGTGGACAGTTCTACTTACTTGAACTTGGGCTTCTCGTCTGTTATGAAAAACAAAATAAAAAGGGGAGAGGGATACGTAACACGGTTAAAGAGGTTTTAATAGTGGGAGTAAATTAGCCATGACGTCATATTCTTGGACTCTTGTCGTCAAGAGCTATAAGATTGGTGTGAACTTATGAAAGTATGTTCGTAAGTTCATAAGAAAGAATGAAAGTATACACATGAATTTTTTTAGTTTCAGTAATGTTAATAAACAAGGTTAGTGAGAACGTTGAGAAACGTATAGATGGTCAAAGCTCATTAATATAGAAAGAAGATAGAAGATATAGAAGAATCATTGTATTAAGCTCACATGATGAAAAGGAGCTTATACTGTAAGTACATGAGTGTAAACAGACATAAAGCTCCTGAGAAGTGGATGACTCACATTTTCAGGAAATAACACAATGACACAAGGCTTTCTGAAAAAGACACAGCTTTTTCTCTTTCATTCATTTTGCCATCTCTGAATCTGTGCGTATTATACATCTGTACATCATGGGACTCTGAGTACACTATGCAGCTGGGCTAGATGAGAGAGTAATGAAATTGCAATGTGTGCTAAACATTTGGTTTGGCCAAATACACAATCAAAAGCAGACCAGACATTTTCCAGATGTAACTAACATCTTGTCCCCCTTCCTCTGCCGGTGTGACACATTCAAACAGGAAATAAGCAAAGCACAGAGCATTGTCAACATTTCATATTCTTTCACCCTTATCATTGACCTATTTTAGCCAGTTTCAGTTTGAACTAGCCAGTGTTCAATGTTTCCCCATTCAGAATGTTTGGGGTCTGATGTCATAGTGCTCCTTGCAGGCATTAACTCCTCCCCCATGCCTTTTCTCCAATCCAAAAGGATAAATACAAGAAAATTACCAACATACCTTCCTCTTCATAGGCCTCTGCATGCATCAAGCGTTGAAAGCAAGAGTAGAACAGAGAACATTAATATTGCTTTGTGTGCTTTTTGCTGTGAGCTCAGATGCAAAGTTTAGCTGAGCAGACGCTCAAATTGAGGTGTTAACTTCCATCAGAAGTAACATAAAAATATATACAATAAATTACAACAACAAAATTATTAATATTCAGATAAATAGATTTGGATATCACTTTAAATTACCAATTGAATGAGACACCTCAATATGAGTGGATCAGACAACAACCATGTTTATATTTCTGAACATTACAAGGTTTATATAAGCATACATATTGTCATGAAACATTGGTTGGAATTTCAAAGTGGACAAAATCCACCTTAGCAATGGACATAGTCTCATTTGACACTTACAGCTTTCCTACTAAAGTAGTTTTTTAGGAAAAGTCACAATTTATATTTTTATATAAATTGCAAAATTTGTTTTGCAATTTATAAATATAAATCCAAAGCAAAATTTATTTCTGGTCTTTAGTGTCAAAGAGACCCTTTCCAGTGTTAAGCCTTTGAAATTAGATGCTTTATTAACAGTAGCCATTTTTGTCCTGTTGAAAACTTGACAAAAGAGTAAACATTTATTTTATCATTTTAATTAATATTCATAAGTATCCAATTAAAATATTGTGAAACACCATAGCAAACTAAAATGGTTGCATTTGTTGCATAATTAGTGTAATACATGCAGTTTATTTTAGAGCAAGTCTTTTTTGGGGAAAAATGTAAATGAATGCATACTGTGTTCATGCCACATACCTTCCTCATGCACCAATGGTTCTGAATCTTTTTCTGGTTCTGGCCCTATCTCTGCTACTTGCTGAGGCTCAGACTCCAGTTCAGGAGCTGCCTCTGGATCTACCTCTGCCTCAACTACCTCTTCAGAACATAATACATGCAGCACGCAACCAGGGGAAGGAAGGCCGGCAGCAGTTAATGTGTTTCAGAGGAGGGAGCAGTCAGATAAGGGAGATTATCCATTGGTCAAAGAAAGTGAGAAAGAAAGATGAAATGATGGAATAGGTGACTGTGAGGATGTGTATAGGGAAGAACCTGCTCACGAGAGCTGGAAGTATTCTGCATGCCACGTTTAATACACAAGAAAAGATTGTCCTGTTTGTCAAAGTCTAAATAATCCAAAGCTATGTAACTACTGGAATCACTACTTTGAAAATGATCTAGAATAAACCTCACACCTTATGCATAGGCACAAAGGACAGACTAACATTTTAAAAGCAGAGACAGTATTAGCACACCAGGTTATTTAAATGACCTTTTCAACATCCACATAAGAACATCCACGTCTTTCTATGGCCTCATTGATTAATGCTAAAGCCAGATTGTTTGTGTTGATTTACAAATCTTGGAATTTTCTGATCCATTTTGCAAGATCTTATGTATCCTGATCATTGACAAGGTCATTGACTCCTAAAACCCTTGAAGCACTATGAACACAAGCTGGTTAGCTCTAGTTAGGTCTCCCAGCATAAATATGATTAATATATCAATGTTTGGTGATGTTTAATTTGCACAAATATTAGTTAAGCAGATCTTTTTTCATTTTCTGCTTTCAGTTAATTTTTTTCAGTTTTATTTAAAACATTTCAGACAATGTCAGGCAGGTTCAAACAGAAGAAGGTGAAATTGTTGCATTAGTATGTTGAAAGGCTAGTTAATAATTAAATTGTCTTAATTGATTTGTTTCTCTTAGCTGTTGTGTTTTATTATTTGTTTATTGTTGTTTATTTTACCTTCCTCTCCGTACTCTTCATATGCCAGAAAAGAAAGCAGTAAAGGAATACAAAAATTACAAAATGCTATTTTTCAGTACTGTTGTAATTAGAATGACATCATATGCTAATCGCATGCCGAGCCTTTTCTCACTGGCGTTCTGTGGAGTGAGCACTCATTTCTTTAGTGTGAACCACTTTCTACAGATAGTTAATATAAATGAATAATCTGGAATTGTTGTAAATGTGGAAAAGGTTTGTTTAATTTGCTCTGATTGGTTCTCTACCCCCCACAGAAGCATTCACTTCAGAGAACACCAGTAACATGAGCATCACTAATACTGCCATCGGTCACTGAGCCTGACAGTCAGCCTCCAGAGATGTTTCTAAAAAAGCCTCTGTATCAGTGGCAGATGGCAGTATGCTGGCATGAGAAATGTGAAACAGCTGTCAGACAGCAGGTAGCACAATATCAGTCGCTACAGCCTAATTCAGGGCACTGCTTTTGCATTGGACATATTAATATATGAAATGTATTATTTTGTGGATTGGATTTTAGCTCTGAACTGAGCAAAGCCAAACCTGCACAGATATATTTCCAAACTTTTTTCCATAAAAAGTAACTGCTGACATACCCATAAAACACTGACGCTGAATGGAAAACATAATATAGATATATAATAGAATAAAAATATGAATAGAAAATGTATGATTATCAACATATTACATTTTGCATGTTTTTGTACATTTTATATTACATTTTGTATGCTTATAAAAAACATTTAAAAATCTAAAGCACTAATTAAACACCTGGAATAGGCGGTGATTAACATATTTCAATAATAATAATAATAATAATAATTAAAAGTAAATAAAAAAGGTAAACTTACCCTCAACACCACTGTTTGAAAAAAGAAAAAAAAGTTAGTTTTCAATCACAGAAAATGACTATATAATACGTAACTGAACATTTAAAAATTCCTTTATTAAAAGCCAGATGTAAGAATACTCACACGTCCTCTGTGTCAGACATGATGACAGGAGCTTTAGACCTGTATGCGGTAGACAGAGATGTTGTTTGTAATGAATTGCTTTTTAGTTTGTGTTTAGCACCACTGTGACAGGGTTAATCACACACACACACTGATGTCTCAGTGACAGCTGTGATAGGCCACCTTACCATGCCAAGTATTTTAGGAAGTTGTTAACGTTTATGACATTTTAAGACCCTTTAATTTAGTCAGCCACATATAAAACAGCATATCATAATATCATGTAAATATAAATCAAATGTAAGAACTGAGTTAAAGATTAGAAATTATAATTTAGAGCATGATGAACCTGACAGGACTGAAACAGACCTTTAGATTTAGTTATCGTCAGCTGAATAAATAAAGTGTTTTACATAAAAGATAATGTCTTAATAGTAATATTAAATAAGACTGTTTAGTAGTGTGTGTGTGTGTGTGTATGTATATGTAGCCGTGTCCTGGTGTGTGCTATGACTCAAGTGTTCAGACATTAACACATGATCAGATTTCTTTGCATCAGCTCTTTCTCATTTTGTCAGTGCGATCTCATTGCTGTCCATCTTGCCTTATGTGGGCATGAGTCTCTGCTCACATTATAATGAGCCATTAAAGGAAAGACTCTTGGATTTTTACTGCATTTCGATTCTGGTGTGAAACAGAATTCTTTATTCTTTATCCACATTACTAGCATAGAACTAATATAACATGCGGGTAATGATTATTTGTTGTACTAATCACAAAATTACATCTGTTAACTTGTGATTGAGAAATCATTACAGCATTGTTATAGTAGTGCCCTCTAGTAGTGCCCTAAAACACTGGTGCCCTGATTGTGTTGTTAAGCTGTTACCACCTGTTCATTGTTAAGCCTCTATTCTCATTGCTAGCATTAGTGAATACAGGATACTGCTAAGACAAAGCCAGCTATGTGTAAATCCTGAATTGCATTGTGGTGGTTGGCAATAACCTCAAAGTGTTGTTTACACAATGCGGTACATGCCACACTGAGACAGAACAGGCCCATTGACAGAGATGCTCTTCCTCACCCTTAATTTAAAAAAAGCATATTTATTGAAACTACAAGTTCAATTATTAAAAGTGTCTCATTGGAACCTCTTTCTTCTGTATAATTAAGAGAGAGATTTCATAGCTGCATATCACATTCAGCATAGCTAAAATTCTTCATTTTCAACAAGGATTTACTACAACATGTGAGACGTAAACCATTAAATAAATTACAACCAATTAATGAACCTGTAAATGACTGTTAAAACTGATCCGCATATTTAAAAGACATCAGTACCGTCAGTAGAGGACAGAACATTCTGCTTTGTGTCAGTTTATCTGTGTCTTTAATTCTGTTATAAATACTGAACATTTAATCAATCTCTTACCTCAGAAAAGCCGAAAGAAGAGAGTGTCTTGATGGGAAGACGGGCTACAGGGTTCTGCAAACTTTGAAACCTATTAAGTCCTTGAGTTATACTGATACGTGATCTTCTAAGCAGCCTCATTGGCTGAGGAAGTAATCTTGGGAGGAGGGTATCTGGACCATAAGGAGACCCTCAGAATGTGCTGGATGATGGGACGATCAGATTTGGAAGGCTGAGGCGCCCCTTTGCTATATCTGTCATAGCACAAGGCAAGCAAAAATAAGCCCAAGTTAAGTGAGCGAACATGCTAAGCGCTTGCAGCACTTATAGAAATGAGCTTGGCATGCAAAACATGTCTGTGTGTTTAACAGAGGGTTTAAAACTCCCTGCGTTTGTGGATATGGGATGTGAGGCATGGAGAGTTGTTGCATGAATCATAGTTCATGGAATTTGCTTTTGTTCATTGTGGCTTTGTGTTAACAGCCAATTATTTTAACATACATTTCCACTAACTTTCCAAGTTCATGTTGAATGTTATCCGGAGAACATTTTATAATAACAATCTTAGACTATATAATGAAGTGCTACAGTGTATTGTGTACAATTGTAGCATGTTCACTGCAAGTGTTTAGGTTTTTGCTAGGTTCTCTAAAAACAAAAGCTAAAACTAATAAGTAACAATACAGGTGGATGGAGTGACTATGTGATGTCAACACAGCTCCATCCAATTTATAATGTTTTGCTTTAAGCACAAGAGTGTTTCAATTGTTCAATTTACCACTTTAAATAGCATACACTGTCTTTGTTTGGAAAAGTGTGCTGTGTTCTTGCCACTGACTAGAGTCAACAAAAGTTTCTGACAACTGGTAAACAGAAATAACCCCAAATATCTTCCTGCAGTCAAATGACATAATACATTTTCATGGGTGCTAACAGCTGGGTTAATCACAGGCTTTAACGGAGGGCTAGGATAAAAGGCAGGGGGCTGAGACCCCTCTAAATAGCATTTAGCAGCACAGATGGTTAACAGACAAGTTAACAACATTACCATTGTAATGGTCTGCAGCATATCACATTTCTGTGTGGCTCTCACCAGGGAGGTAGACCTGGAGGAACAGGCCTTTGACAAAACAACTTCACTCAGGTGGAAGCCCACTGCCTGATAGCAGCTCACTGTCAAGGCACAGCATGAAATCAGGGCAAGGAGTTTTATTTTTGGCATGGAAAAGGAATAGGTCACCATGTCTCGTTGATCTGTTTCGCTGATCTTCCCCCGCTACACTGGATGTTGGGAGCCTACAGATGCAAACTTATTTTTTCAGCAGAACTTGCACAGGTAAACCCCTAAATCATGCACATTTCAGTTTTTATTAACTGTGTGACTGTGCTCCACTGTGATTGGCTGTCTGGCACATGACTATGAGAGAAATTAGACCTGAGCTTAACGTGCTGACTAGCACAAGTGTCAAGTGTTATGAAAGTATCTACTTTAAAACAATTGAAAGCTGTTTTTTTATTTAGCATCTTTGTTTAGCACTTTCAATATTAAAAGCTTGTATGGTGCATTTGCATATCTTGTATTTGTAATCAACATATTTCATAATATCTTTGCAGTACTGTACAGGCTGTTTATAATCATTTTTCAGGTCAGCATAATCTTTCTTTTGGGCTTTACTGTAAGTCTCATAAATCATTGTAGCACTATCACCACACCTGGAAGTGTTCACTTAAAATAATAGTGCAATTACATTTATTGCAGTAGCAATAAATTGCAAACACTGTACACAGTATAACATAGTGTGAAGTCCTTGCACTCTTAAGATAGGGAGCAGAGGCTAATTCGGACAGGCATGGCTCAGGTATCAGTCAGCTACTTCTTCACCAATGATGTCAGAAGAATTAGCTTAACGCAGACCTCAGAACAGTTCAGACATCAGGGATATTGGGTCACTGAAGTTAATGTTGTTATGTTTTACGTTTGATTCAGAGACTTTTCAGAGAAACTCAAATTTAAAATATATTTCAACATATTTTAATGAGTATTAGTAAGACAATAAGTGATTATTTGAGCAGTTAATCACCAAATCTATGTTGTTTATCTGTAAAGTAACATTAAAGCTAAGATGTTTTTAAATAGCCTTATTGTGACTGTGCAATCGTTCAGGGTGCAAAAATAAAATGTAGAGAAGCTCATGATCCCATTTCAACAACACTGCTGCAGGCACAAACTGATTCTAAAGCAGCCTAGAGACAGTCTGGCTGGAAAGACCAGTTCAGATCACCAAGAATTTCCATGGTGGTCCAGGCTACGTTTTTGCTGATTTGGTGTTGGCCTAACTAGTAGACCAGCATAGCTATGCAATTGACTGGTAAGCTATGCAAATTGCTGGTAAGTAAAGACTTGCTGTTTAAATGAGTTAAACTTGCTGGTAAACACATGATGATGAGAAGCATTGCTGGCTTTTTAAGCAGAGTGTTTCAGTCTATTGAATCCAATCAGAACTTAAAAGCAAAACACTATATAAACGCAAGTGTCCTAGATCAAATAGCTTATCAACTGATTGGAAAAGCTTACCTCTGTACAAACTGAATTTCCTATTTGTAATGTTTAGGAACAATTTAAAAGAGCTGGTTTTATACTTGTAAATACGTGGCATCTGAAAAAAACTTGAGACTCACTGATGATTTTTCACAGGTTTATTAATTTTTATTGACAAATACATATGAATCAATATTCATGCATTCCAGCTTACAGTCATTTAACATATGAATTGATTGATTGACATGTGTTGATTGTGTAGAGCTACTTAACTGAATATTCTTTATTGTACAGTATGGGACAATAATCTGGCTAAATCAACAACAACAAAAAAATGAAGGCACAGACAGCACAATGATTGCAATACAAGATTTGTATTAACCAAAAAATAATTTATTTTTTCCTGTCCTCTTTTATTGTATTCTATTTAAAAATTAAAATGTAGGTGTTTGGTTATATTATATGTATATTGTCAATTTTTTAAAAACTTCACAAGCTTAGTTTAATATCTGATTCTCCACAGTTTTCTATCTGATTGTGTATTGAATACTGACTGACTCTTATGTTTTTTTTCTATATTTTGTATTAAACAATCTGAAAACTGAGACAGAGTATAGCTGGACAGATTGAAAAATAAAAAACAACTTTGCTATGTAATTAAAGCTTTTACATAGAAATGTGACGTTTATATCATGTAAATATTCACCTGTAATATGTGTGTAAATGAAGGACAATGATAACATCGGGTTGTACATTTGTTTAACAGCTTCTTTGCCATCTTTGTCAGCTAAAAAGAGAGAAAAAAAAGAATATGTGCAAGACATGTTAGAGCAGGTATTTATTTTGTATGAACCAAAATAGGTACTGAATGTGTAGGCTGCAAGTTAAGTGTTGCTCCTGATAACATCACACATGATACCGGAGTTTAAGACCTTAATTTACCTTAAACATTCAGGGTAAAGTAAAATAGTTTTAAATAAAAAATTTATATTACATTTTAACATCAGATGGTCTTTAATGCAGGTTTAAAATGTTGATAGAATAAGTTATGGTAGCCAGCCTAACCCGATTTCACAGCACTAACCTCCCCCTCTACTGCCAAAACCAGGAAGAGACAATGTCACTACAGAAGAATAATGCTAAGAACAAAGTCAATCTTTCCTCTCAGACACCCATCCCATTTCAATCCAGCCTAAACAGTGACCACTCCACCACAAATTCCATAAACCCCTCTCTTTAGCAGGACCCAATATGTCACACTACAACTCACCACTGTACACATGCTCATCTACTCTTTTAGATGATGACACAGATCAGACCACAGACTCATACACAGCTGCACCATTTAAGATGGTCTGCAGCCAAATGCTTCAATCCATATCTTTAGAAGGAACTAGATAGGAAACACAATGCCCTAGTGACACTGTGGACATTTATCACCCTTCAAGTACAAGCCCCACTTTGGCTCCAGTTCTCCTGCTCCAAATATGACATCATCTTGTGCATCAGTTTTCCAGACACAGGTGACACAGGGTCACTTCAATGTAGAAAATACAATTGTTGCACCTTCCATTATTACTCACAAGCCCCCTGCAAATAATCACCTCATTGACAGACTATCTGTGAAATCAGCTGCCTTCAATTAACACTTGTTTGCATTAAACTCTACTTCATCCTATACAATGAAATCAACAGTGTCAATTAGAAATTATCTGGGAAACAAACCTCAAAATGATTGGTTAAATGCCTCCTCATCAATTAATATAAAAATTCAATGTGCAGCAACTGAGTGTGATAATGATGATGGATTACTGTGAAAACAGAATTGTTCACAGAGTGACAACACTCAAACCACTTTTTCAAAAGCTTATTTTAATGAATGTTTTAAACCAAAGATTTCCAAATGTGAAGCTTCATTATGGAAACTACTTGCTGAATCCAGTATATCAAGATCTAGAGCACATGGGATGCTTACATCTACAGTTCCTCAGCAATGCCTATGCTGAAATTATACAGAAGCCTGTATTATTACACCAAGAGAAGTCCATGCCAGCTCCTTATCAGACACCCAGTACTCCTGTTTATTGGCCAACAAGACCACCAGCATGTGTTGTGGGCAACCAGACACCATCATAAAATGAAGCCAATATATCTAAACACAAGTCAGCTACGGCAGAATAATGCTGCTTATGGTGGACTAAAGGTCTATCCTCACCATAAGCCTCCTTTAAATATTTGTATTGTACATATAAATCTCCTAGAATTATCTAGGGGCATATCTGATATTAAGGATGGAGATTAATCTGCTGTACAAAATAAAATTTTAGAGTCTTTACAACCTTCTGTGGTAGAATCTCCATCACATCTTGCAACCAATGATATGCTGATATAACTGGAAAGAAAACTATAAATAATGACCTCATTCCTGATTCAAGATGTAATTCTTGGAGTGTCAAGACCTTCAGAAACCTCAGATAAAATCACAGTAATCTCAACTAACATAAATGATTCTACAATCACATGTGCAGACACCAAACGTTACAATACGATCCCTCCTGATATTAAACCTGCAGTCCTCCCAAAGCAAGAGGAACCTGCACCTGGAGCTCACTCAGGCGTAGATACATTAAATTTTCCCTATAAATCTGACTCTCCTTTAATGAGTTCTGCTAATTCCCAAACAGTGGACGTCAAAAATCTAGTATGAATGTAAAGGCACCACAAATATCTGCTCAGGATTCAGAAATACATTTTATCACAGAAGCTGAAGGCAAAGAATGGTGCCTCAAAACCTCACAATCATTAAATAGATTCAGTCAGCATTATGATACATAATTATGCTGTTGACACTGAGGCATCTAGTAAAAATAAGAGCCATAAATCAGACTTGAATATTAAAGTTAACGATCAGACTTCCTCTGAAACAGTATCAGGGAAACACAAAATGAGCTTAAGGCTGCTCAGTGTCTGGAGAAAACTAAAGAAACACATGGGGGTTGAACCTGAAGAACATTGTTTCCCAGAGCCTGAAACATTTCCCAAAGCCTGAGACAAATAATTTATGTCTGATTTTAGAGGAAAACAGAGTAATAGCAATGAGTTTGCAAGGGTCACAGAAGAGCCAGCAGGCCAGGATGTAGGACAAAAGAGAGCAGAGCCCAGAGCATTAAACATATGTGATGCTGTACTGTTTCAAATCTTCTCCACAAAGAAACCAATCTGAAGCAAATACATGGCAACAAAACGCAGAGCCAAAAGATTTCAGCAGAACAGACAAAGGATTAGATTTGCCTCATCTACTACAAAAACTACAGATGTTCACAGTGTAAAGTTGATGTAAGCACTGATTTAATCACATGATTTAGTTAGAATGTTAACTTTCTGTGTTGCAGACTGTAATTGAATTTTGCTTTTAGGCATGAAATCAACAAGTCTAAAAACATCTGCTGTGTGCTGAGCTCTGCTTTGAGCAATGCTGTAAAAAGATTGGTCAGCAGAAACTGAGGCTTAGTGCATTCCTACACTGAGAGCGACTGATGGGTGCAGCTGTTCAGGATGTAAACGCTGTCTGACAACGTAATGGTGAGAATGAGCTGTGTGCCATCCAGTGGATGGATTTAAAAGTTATATTTTCTAATATTTTCTGATGGGCCATGCAAGGAGTCAGGTTAAGAACAGAGCTCTTTAAATGAAGATATTAAGCTATACAAAACAAGCTTATGATCATAAATTTGGACTTAAATTAGTCCTTATGTCTTAATAAACAGAATAGTTTAACATGTGTTTTTCAGACTGATTAAGTCCTTTTAATTCTATGTCCTGCATGATTAGACTGACAGTGTGACAGAAGGCATATAACACAGAATACTGCTTAGTGTGCCAGAAAAAAAACATTTCTCATATACTGGTAATTATAGCAGCCATTTGCTTCATGATAGTAACATTGATAGTAAATTAGTATGTAGTAGTATTATTAGTAGTGATACATAGTATATAGGCAGGGTGATATAAAACACATTTATCATTTCAGTTACTTTGGTCAAATATAAACCGTGTCTATGCATTAGTGCACATGCTGTACTTATATTTAATACTTTGAATAAAAGGCTAGAACAAAAGAGAGTAGTTGTCTTACTTGTTTCTCAGTTTGTGTCACTATCAACTAAGACCTTCTCATACTTTCCATGTCCACTCACGACAAATTTGTACTTTTTTCCACCAGATCCCTAAAGTAATAAATATTAAAAAATACAGCCTTTAAAATTCTGCAAACAGACGTATTACCAGATTCTACAAAACATAAAAAAACAAGCTCTATAAAATCTAGAAAGTGATCATTTAAGAAATTATGCACTTTTTTACATTTAAAAGCATCTATATTTATTTAACACCTGACAGTGTATTCAAGATGTTTATGTTAACTGTTGTATCAATATGGATTGAACAGGGTATCATATAAAGAGTCTTGTACCTTTGCACACAGTTTATCCGGTGATGTGTCTCCCAGGTTCTCCCACATGGATTTTATATTATGCACCTCACCTGGCTTAACCTCCTGACACTAACACACACAGAGACACAATGATAATATTTACCTAAAATAATAATTATTACCTTTTTATTTCTTTGCAGATTTAATTTGCAGATTATCTAGGTTCATTTCTGTAAAGCACAGCATAAAGAAAAAGTCTATTTTAGCTTTAACCACTAGATGGCGTGATAAACAACGGGATAAGGATAAAGGATAAGCAACCTTACTTAACAGATGAATGGATTCACACCAGAAAACAAAAATCTTCACCTCTTTCACAATAGTTTGAAGGCAATGCAGAATGTTAATCCAGTGACCCACTGACATTATGAAAGAGTGAGAACATACCTAATAAAGCCACACTTCTATGAAGTATGTAAGCAGAAAGAGACAGATAGCAGTTGTTTACCTCATTGCAAAGGATATAAGAACAGCAGAAAGTGGAAAGAAGAGAACTAAAAGAAAAGATGACATACAGTAGAGTCAGAGAGAAATGAACTACAAGATGCCAGAAAAGAAACTGAGGGACATTTTTGTTTGCGTTCTGCTATTTAACATGAAAACAATAGTAATTATTGTGAATTCTATGGCTTATGTAATTCACATAAAGACATTTATATATCATGTTAACTTACTGTCACTTTGGAGGGAGGGTTCTTGAAGCTGATGTCAGAGTTTCCCTTCACCCATTGGTTAATTAAATCTGCCACACCCACCTTTATTCCCTCTGTGTCCTTAATCAGATACATAATGCATAATTTATTCATTCATGCATTAACTTACTCACATGCTGTAAACAGCATTTAGTCATCTTTAACTGATGAACGTGTAATTAATCTAGAATATCAAGTAAATGAATTAATCTAGATGTTAAAGTAACAAAAAACAGATCACACAGTCACACATCAATATGTTGTTATGTTGGTATTCTTTCCTTACACATGTTATGTGTGAAGAAAGAATACTTATAAAAGAATCTTTGACAATCTATTATGCTGGTGCTTCAACAGACATTATCACAATTGTGTTGATAACTAGTGGATTATTGTTAAGACAAGATGAACCTTAGAGGGCATAGCCTTCACTGAATTTTGATTCCAGGCTTCTCCTTCCTCAAACAGGGCCTTCCGGGCAGATACAGGCTCCTCTGGGGTCGGGACATCTGCTGGTGTTTGCTTGGCTACATTTCCCTCCTTACTGCACTCCTGCAGGGGGTCTCATAGCATCAATTCACTCACAGCAGCAAAGAACACGTGTATACACACACATCATACACAATTGCCATGAGGCTTTGACACTTCTTCTGACTTTTAAAGGACAGAAAAACAGAGGACAGGCTATGAATGAGAACATCTGAGACAATCAGCATGACTCAGGGAAGAGATGCCTGGACTTGCTGAGGACACACAGTGAGATAGAGAGGGAGTGGTAAACATCAGAGCAGGTGCAGGTAAGCACTGGGGGAGGTAAAAGGACCTGTATGTATATGAAGAAATGCATGTGTAACCAGTATATACAGGTGACTGCAGTTGTTTGAGTGAATGCAGTGTAGTTAGCCTATATAAAACAAACAATATGCAGACGCATAAGGTGTATTTCACCTCAACAGCATGATTGTACTGCTCCAATCTGCCATCCAACTTGGAGATGATTGTTATAGGCTGGGTCTTCTTTATACTGTTTCTGAACAAACAAAATAACAATCTTTAATTCAGAACAAATCTGTCATGTTCAAACAACTACAAAATGGCTACAACACAAGACCACACATTCTATATATTAATACAGCCAATACATATTACAATACAATACTGCAATGCATGGCTTTCTATCGTGTATTGCTGTATTCATTGGGAAATGAGTATTTGGAAATATTTCATACACATAAACATAATTGACCTACATAGTCAAAAAATTTCCCTTGCTGTCTCCCTCAATGAGGAATATGATTACTGGAGAGCGAGAGAGACAGAGAAAGGCAGAGAGAAAGAGAAGCAAACAGAGAACGTAAGACAAGTCATGGCATATCTGCCTGAGTGAAAGATAAACAGTATCCCAAACAGTTCACCTCTGAACAAATCATTCATGTTTACTGTTTAGAGGCAGATCAAAGAGAAATACAGTAAATTTTAATTCATCTTTTGACAGCAACCTACAATATACAGTCCTGGCTTGCATGACAAACATGATATTATACCCCACAGCACAGCAGATAAACAACAACCAGAGGTCTCCTCACCTTTTTTTAATAGAACGGTTTAGAGACTCAGTCCTCTCTGCAATCTGTAGACAAATAACAACAGTATATTTATTTGTATATTTATTTGAAAATGCCCTCTGACTTCTATTGTTTTCTAATGCAATATTTTGTGCAATGTTGCCAGGGGACATTGTGAAACACAGACAAAATTGAACACATGCTTCAAGCACACACTTCAAAACGTTGCTTCAAGTCTTACCAGTATACATTTTAATTTAAAGGTTATTAGCAAACATTATCATTTATATGTAAAAAATGCAAACAGGAGAGACAGAAGCAGAACAGTTGTGGCTTCACACTGTTACATATAAAGCAAATGGGAGGTGCCCTGTGTTACACACATACATAAACACACACCAATGTGCAACTACAAACTGTCATGCACAAGCACAAAGTTAGCAACTCACCGAACTTGTACCCTCTTGGCATTCCTCACCTTCAGCCTAAAACCAGCAAGCACAGACAACACACACACAAAGCACCTCAGCTAAGTTCCTTCTCCCCCAACCCACACGGTTATTGCAAGGAAAGAATTGGACACACAGCAGACACCAAAACTGACCAAAAACATAACTAGGCAAAATGCAATGTACAAGCACACTTATTTTCTTATTTTACATGTGAAATTATTTGTTAACTATAAAAAGCATTTCAGGCTTTTAAGGTTTACAATTATTTTTTACACTTTCTTGAAGATGCATGAATTCCTACATTGTTTCAATCCTTTAAAACATTACATTTTACATTTAACTCGTTACATTACATACACAAAACTTGTTACATTTTATTCGTTTATTTTAGTAGCTCAACATTGGAGCAAGTTTGTGTGTACAATTGTTTAACAACTAAATCTAGAGTCACAATGATGATTATCATTTAAAATGATGTCATTTTGAGGTGTGAGGTGTCTGTTGCTGAATATGTAATAATTATACTTACCATGTAGGTGGGGCTCCTAGGGCTGACAGGACTGAAGGGTTCCTCTGGATCTCCGCTGGATATACTCAACCTCTTCAGCTTCTCCATCACATCCCTCCTTCTCCTGTCTCTCTCCTCTTCTATCATCCTCCTGTGTACGTCCCCATGAGTCTGTTCTCCTGTATCTCTGTGTTGCTGATTCTCCTCATTGCTCTTCTTAAACACGTCCTCAGACACACTAAAGACAGAGAGATAGAGAACGACAGAGATAAAGATTCATTCAATGAATGATTTAACCTCACATGCTTTAACACATACTTTTCTGAAATGCAGACAGCTGCTAAATCAACTGTAAAGTCCATGTTACTCTGTAAACTAAGATTACAGGCTACACTGAAGTAACGTTTGCTCTAGAGAAGTTAAGTAATTCACCTGATGTGTCATGTTATTTCTCAACAGAGGCCCTAAAGTATCTGCAAAACTGTTAAGAACATCATATTGACACATTCTTTTGACACTGTTCTCTTGCTTAGTGTTTTTTAAATCCATTAAACTGTGTATAGTCATTTATGTCTGTACCTTTCATTTATTTGCCTTCCCTCCTTTCCATTAGTGCCATTTAATCTCTCATTCTGTTGGAGAAGAAGCGTGGAGGTGTAGGATATCTTCATCTCTGCCTTCCTTTCCATGACCTAAAAAAGAAAATATTTAGATTTTTAGCTTTAACAGCCATTTTCAACATTAGTTACTTTAGGCACCCTAATACTTAATACATGAAAATTAAGAGCAGGGTTTCTATCAGGGTTACTGCATCAAATATTTTTGCACTATATTTTTATTGTTATAGTTATACGTCAGACCTATGCAAGCTATTAGTTTTTTTTTGCTAAATCTATGTGAAGATGATGATCTTGAATTTTGAAACCTAAAAGTCACAGACTAAAAACCCCTGGCCTAAGTGTAATGTTTATTAATGTACATCAATGTTAAGTGCTTAATAATCTTACCTTCTCATCAGTGTCACGTCTCTGGTTTTCTTCTGTCCAGACAGATGACACATGGTTTCTCTTTCTACCTGGATTCTGTTCCTTCTCACACCAATGACTGATCTCTCTTTCTTGTCTCTCTTTTTTATTGTAATCCCTTCTGTCCTGCTGTCTAGCACCCCAGTCTTTATCATCATCTTCAACTTGATTTGAGTGAAGCCATTGTGTTTGTTTAAATGGTGTTGTGTCATACACGTTAAAATCATCATGCGGTTTGCTTTGTTTGGCAGAGTTGGAACAGAGCTGGAGTTTAGAGTGATGGGAGCTGTTAAGATGCGATTCTACATCTTCATGTTCCGTTTGTCTCTGCTTTCGCCTATTAAGCTGTTGTGTCCAATCACTGAACCCTTCATCTTCTTCTAAATATGATGGACCGCAAGGAACTGCATCATTCAGACTCCTAACAAACAGTGAATATAATTAATATAATATAATATAATATATTGATAAGATGGACCGCAAGGAACTGCATCATTCAGACTCCTAACAAACAGTGAATATAACATAACATAATATAATATAATATAATATAATATAATATAATATAATATAATATAATATAATATAACATAATATAATATAACAGAAGAGTGGAATAAAATAGAACACAATAGTGTTTGCATCTGCAACTGAATCCAAATGTGCAGGTGCAGTTTTGACACATTTACACACATAAACTCTACACAGATTACTGCACACACAAAGAGTAAAAGAAAGAAAGTGGGTGTGAGTCAAACTTAGGGGATGTGATTCCATGGAAACAAAACAAACACACAGGACACTCTTTTGTATGTATCTGAGGAGACTGGGGTGTGCTTTACGGTTTGTGACACTGACTGCTTGTCCAGAGTCTGTGCATTGTGAATGGTCTCCTGTTGGGTCACAGTGGGTTGAGGTTCAGTTGAGGAACTGGCTCTTGCACGTCTTCTGCGTTCCCTCTCAATTTCCTCTGCATCCTCTATACTGCGCTGAGCTGTGATCCTGCACACAGAAAAGAATAGCACTGCTTATTCATGCTGTAAACAACAGTTTTGGAGGAGCTTGTTTATGTAATCCTGTCAACTGTAAGAAAAAGTACATAAACAGCTATTGTCATGATTCTTATACAGCCACAACCCCAACAGCACCTTCTATTAATTAATTTCTAACATCTTTAGTAAGTATTGGGGAAAGGTATTTCGAGCACAAATTAAGTCTCAGGCGCAAGATCTCTTTCTTACACAGCAAGCCAAATCCTAACACACAGAATACACAGGATTATATAAACAGATGAATTGGTAGAAAACAATTATATGCAAGTAAATAAAATACAAGATAAAAGACACATATATTTTACTTTAATGCTCATCTGCACAAACATGAAAACAATGCAAAGCCAAAAGACCTTTGAAATGACCTAGAAATGAGAGAACTGGATTTAACACTAAGTCACTGTGATTAGCCCTTTAATAGGCTACATAACCTAGACAAATGACTTAAATATCAAACATGATCTAGAAAAGTGGTGGTTTCCAAATTGGGGTATACAAATGGTATGCCACTGGTGGTAGGAAAACAGTTATATTTAACTGTAAAAATAATCTAATATATATTTAACTGGAAAATAATATTTTCGGACAAAAAAAGCACTGTGTACAAATAGCACACTATGTATTTAAACAGCGCCCATGTAAAAAGTGAATATCAATGAAGTAGTTGCTTTATATTATGCCCCATTAAAAAAACACATACACATCCAATAATAACATATCACCATGACAATTATAGGGACATGGGTCATCTGACAGAGGACAGGATCAGGGCTGAACAGGAAGTAAGTTAATCTGGGACAGGAATTGCAGGGTTCACAGGAAACAGCTAACTGACATCCCTTACTGACACTGACATCACAAAAGCTAAACAAAACTGACACAAATGGAACACATCACTACAACACATACAACATTTGCTTAATATTTACAACAGCAGCACAGAGCTTAGGTGTCAAATGTTTTTCCTGAGGGAGTCAATGACAGTGAATTCAGTCCAGTTCTTTAGCCACATGCATTTTGCTTGTCCATTCTGTTTGATTACAAATATATTGTAATGTAATTTAAATTAACATTGCATGAGCTGAGTACAGGGATTCAAGTAAATATTAACTGTACACTTCCTTTTGTTAGCGCATTTCCACATTGTGAGTGACTGGGTGGAATGATGAAACAATTCACATTTTCCAGCGTGTAGTTTAGTAGCTTCAGGTCCTTAGGGCAGAGTGGGAGGGCCCTGCTCTGTATCACAGATCTAGCAGATGTAGAGCAGGGGGTGATTGGAGGCACTACTAGATGATATCACCACCCTTAGGAAAAATGTCAGTATTACAGAGTCTATTTAAACCTGTCATCGCCAATTCATATGATGTCATGAACTGACTCACCATGTGCCTGTGAGAAAAAACCATTCGGAGACATTGTTTTAAGTACAGACACATCCTTCATGCCAGCTGTGTTGCATGACTTTACTCAAAACTATCAGATTTCAGTGCAATCTGAAATTTGTGAGTGTGGAAAAGTCCACACTCAAATATGATTTAGCTCTCACATTATCCACAACGCATTCTGACCTTATAATGTCCAAGAAATACAGTTATCACAAAAAAAACCTATAAGAACTTTAACCCCTCACCCAACCCCATGATAAGCTGATAAACATGAGTTTTAAGCAGAAAACACTCATGCTTCTGCTTTCCCCCTACACTCAGCAGACTTCTGTTGTCCCCGATAAAACCTCTCTGTCCTCGTGACTGTCCAGTGCTACTTGGCACTGCTAGATAACAAATCATTACATCAGCAACTTAGTTAAAAGTCATGATTTAGGTTTTAAAAGTCATGATTCATAAAATAATACGTTTTATACATAACAATCTGTATAAAGGCAAAGAACCTATAGCCTATAATGTCACTAATCGGTGTTGTTGACCCATACAAAAACACAACATGTACATGTACACACACACAAATTAAAAACACCTCACCTCTGAAGGTTCTGCAGTCCGATTTTACTGGAATGTCGTCGCAGGATTGATGTGGACATGTCTTGAGTGTTTCACTGGAGCTTGATTTACTGAGATCCCAGCAGTCTTGCTGTGACTGAAGAGCAGTAAAGGGTTTTAAATATATCTGACTGTGTTCTCTGGTCCCCTCTCCTTTCCTTTGAGTTCTCCAAAGGGTGTGAGTGTGCTCCCCCTCTTTCAGTCAGCGCTCTCTCCCTCTCTCTCTCTCACACACACACACACACTCCATGTGTTTTTTATTCAGAGCTTTAAAACTCTGATTCCTGCCTTTCTTCCAATCAGCAGAAAGCAAACAGTCATGTGACAGCCCCTTGGGAAAGTAAGATAATGCCAAACACACACCCCTAATATTCTCTGTTGTCAAACATACAATAGAGACTTGACATAACTTAATGCAGTACAAACATATTTATATGCACAATTAACCTGTCTGATTAACTGCCAAAGATAGTACAGGACTTAGTGGATAAATATCATTTTTCATTGTTATCATCATCATCATCATCATTAATTTCATTAACTAATATTCAATCATAGCATTAGTAAAATAAGTAAAACTATAATTTTTCAAAACTTTTTAAAAAATGTAGAATTTATTTTTATTTAAAACTATAATTAAAATAATTCTAATAAAAATATTTATATATAAAACAAAAAATATAATTATACTAATAATAATTCTAATACTACACATGTCTGAAAAGTATTATTATTTACTAATAATATTATTTGTCTCTTTGGAGTCACTGGGTTTCTCAAGGCCTAATGTTTGATCATTGGTGTACAGTTTGGTTGTTCTAAAAGACATAAAGCAACACTTACAGTGAGAAACATCACGAGAGTGAGGATCACAAATGCCACATCAAAAGTGCTGTTCAGGACAGCATGGAAAATGTTTGATAACAGAACACCATTGACTCATGATGTGTGATTTATTTTTTTTAGCAAACCCCTTTCACCATACAGTTTTAAATGTTTAAATGAAGTCAGTTTATTGGACTGTAATGGTAAAACCCCCAAATCTGACTAATCTACACATTGAAGCCAGCAAAATCCAACCCTCACATACTGTACATCAAACCCCTCATACACACCTACTGTAAACACCTTATACCATCTGCAACATTCTAATGTCACACGTTTACTACATTTTATCTTTTAAACCCCTGAAGACTGCAAGCATTAAGACAACCTGAATAAATTACTGAATGTAAGTGTAAAATCATTGATTAGGACATGATTTAGGCCTCAGACTCAAACATCTTCTTTCTGCCATCCATACCAGCCTTATCCTCAATGTTCTTACGCCAGTCTCCCACTGCCTCCTTCTCCTGTAGTGACAGAACAAATCACCTTCTGATCAGCTCTCTGCTTTCCAATTGCTTATTTTATTTTCTATTAATTAAATTTAAGAATCATTCCCACAGTTCTGCCTCAGTGTTTAGGAAGGTGTTGAATTTATACTAGTATGCCCTACCTCCTCTTTGACCTCTTTCTTGACCTGTTTCAGGTTGGCTCTCAGATCCATAGACACTTTGTGCTTGGAGCCCAGCAGTGCCTGCAGCATGGCGTCAGCAGACATGCGAACTTTCTTCAGAACAGGCTTCTTGAATTTACCTTTCAGGTCCTGAATCTTTATCTTCAGATCCTCAATCTACAGGAATGAACATCAAAGATATGATTGAAATATTTTAGGGGTGCTTTTAAGAATCATACCCAACTTATTTAAACTTATCCTAGAATGTTATTTTACTGCTGTAAATACCTCCTTTTCAGACTTGGAAACTTTGCTCTCCATATCGTATCTTTGTTCATCAACAATATCAATTTGATGGTGAATCTTTCTGCACAGTTCCTTTATTCACAGACACATAAAGGTATATGTGATACAAACGAGTTAATTATTTTCAATGTATTTTAATGTAAGGTGAGTTAAGGTATTTTAAGTATAAGTATTTGGTTTAAACGAGCAATTCTCTTAAGGGTTAAGTGTGTACCTGTAGTTCCTGCATGGTTCCAGGCAGTGTAAGTTTGGGGCAGTTCTCCTGCATGTATCTCTCTTTTTCCTGCTCTGCTTCTGCTGCAGCTCCCTCTAAAAGTCCGTGAGCAATCTGGAGCAAAAGGCTCTGAAGCACAAACATGAAGACGTACAGACAGTGTTCATTGTGTTCAAACTCATTCAGCAAAAGAGTTTCTGACACCTCAGAACTACAGATTAGTGCTCATGAAGAAAGAAATGACCTCACCTTCAGTTGCTGCCTACGGCTGGATGTCATCTTTTTCCTATCATAAACAGATATATAGAATTATACATTGTTTATATACAGTAAGTACAGTAACTTACAAGAGTCCACTGTACTATAAAACATCTTTTAAAAGTCCAAGCTAGTTTGTTGGGTTTATTTGGGTCCCAATCTGGTTAGGTCTGCTGGTTTGTTTTATACAGATATTCTTTACATCTACAGCTGGTAAGCTTGGGAGACCATTTGGCATGATTATAATGAGTGACATGAGAGAGTTACGACACTCCAGCAATCATGCTATTTTCATTTACATGATTTAATGTGCCAGCACGTGTCATAGCAAATTGCTTAAGAAACGGCTTATGAATATGGGCCATCTGTTTGATGCTTGATACTTGATATAGTATGTATGCTGAGTTTAGTGATTCAGGCCTATGTGATGTGGTCATAAAATATACACTGCAAGCATATGTGACTTCACACATTTTCACACCACTCAAAATAAAGCACATGATGTAAAGCAATACTTACTCAGACATCTTGCTGTTTCTTTGGGGTGACCCCTGTCAAGGTGAAGACACCCGTGGGTGGAGGAAGGGAGTGTTGCCTTCAATCAAATGTGAACAATTTACATTCAGTCAGCAGTGGGTCTAAATTTGGCCAGACATACAGTAGTGTGTGTGAGAGAAAATGACTCCTCGAATGGTACATGGGTGTGTGGGTGATGTTTAAAGGTTTGAATTTGGGGAACATTTGTCTTGGTTTTTTTTTGGTGCTTCTTTGAAGGAAGTCAGAGACAGCTGGAAGATGACCTGTTATCTCGTGAGAAACTCTTGAAAAAGCTGTTGGCCCTTGAAGCTGTTGTCTTGTCTGTTTCAAAGGCCAACAGCTGAAACCCCTGCCAATTGCAGAAAATACTTCATACTGGTAAGCAACTATATAGGCTTTCTGCCAAATAAAGGATTTAGATTAAGGGTGCACTGAGCACAACTCCTTGTGGATATTATCAGGTATTTGAATAAAAACAAATACATTTGTAGTAAATGGTGATATACGTTCTGTACATTTAGTGCTGGCAAACTTACAAATGAAGTGCCCTCCGAGAGAATGTGCTCTTTGATGTTTGATCATTAAAAAGGTTAAACTACATTGAAAAAGCCAAATTACCTAAAATTTCCCTAAAACTAAAAATAGGAGCTAGAGATCAAAAGGCATAGTTTACATAAAAGGTAACATTCATCATCATTTCTACAAGTCATTTTAAACATATATGACTTTCATGAAATGTTGACACTGCTTTTTCAACAGTGAATGACTAAAACTGCCTAATGTATAATGTTTTTATGAGGCAGGACAGTCAGATTTCAGCAAAATTATGAGAATGTTTGGATTAGCTATTCTTTGATAGACATTTTTTCAGCATTTTACATGGCCACACTATAAAAAGTTAAATAGTTATATAATTCTTTAAAACATATTGATGACAACAATATTACATTGATTACTAAGATCTGTGGCATGGTCAAATGACCTCAATCTACTGGTCAAATGCAATTTTACAGTACTGCTTTCTTAGAGATTAACAGAATAATAGAGACTCACCTTTCAATGCACAGCAGGAAGCAAACAGTGGATTAAAGGGTAAGAGTGTGAGGCTATAAGATCATGTGGGTTTATATAGACTTCCCTCATGGTTCCTTATTCTTTTTAAGGAAGTAGATTTTTTTTTCTTAAACCAATGAGAATACCTCACCCCCTCACCCGCACCCAACACACACATACTGGTTCTATTATTACAAAGAAAATAAACTAACAAAAAAGAAAAAAAACTGTCAATAATACACTGTCCTAAAGCATTTTCAAAACCAGCCCACCACAACATTCAAGTGTATGTTTATGAGTACCACTGTTATCTCACTGTTATGAACATTTAAATCTGCCTCTGAATGTGAGTTTCTGTGTGTGTTTTCCCACCAGTTGTTCTCTCTAACAACGGTGTTCAGCAAAAAGAAAAAAACAACAACAGGTGGGAACCCTAAATTTCTCTGCTACATATAAAGCTCACAAATACAGTAATTGCTTTACAATTGACATTATTACTTTCTGTTTTAATAGCGCCCTAAACAACTCCAGATGTTGCCAGGTTAAAGTATTAAAACGTTTTACTTACACTTAGATTTGACAGAAACATGTACATACTTAATACATCACACTCAATATGTTAATATGTTAACTGTGTGTGGTAAGCATTAAGGGAATTCAAATATCTTCATTTTGCCTCGCTTGCTTTATAGTTGCTTTTTTAATATCAAGTCATGCTGTTTTCACATCAGTCACAGTTTTGGCAAACGCGTTATATTCTTCAGTTTGACATGATATACTACAGAGGTGTTAAATCTTGTGCTTTCAAAGCTAGCTTGATACTGCTAACTGCCCGGCTTTAAACCACCCGAACTTTAACGTTTAAAATGATGTTTAGTAGTAAGCGAGTATTTCTGCAGTTCCCTCTACCACCCACCCGAGGGAACCATCGATACATTTAAGGCGTTCTTGACACCTTTAGCTTCACTTAAGCATGTTTGCTCTTCATGCACATTTATGTTTGCTCTTGAATAAGAGTTCTAGAGTAGTAAGAGTTTTGCTTTTCAGCTTTTATGCCCACAGCTTTCTCAGAAAGGCAACATGTGAGTCAAGTTTCAGTTCATTCAGGACAGCTGTGTAGTGTCAATAGGAATTTGATTCTAACTTTAGCTAAACACATTTGTTGGGGGTTGTTCTTTGGGTTATAATTTTAATACATTCAAATAAATAGATGGAGTTAAACGATGGTTACCAATGTCACAGCGTGTTTATATGGATCAGCTGTAACTTGTAAAATGCATGTTTGCGTTTAGCAGAAATTGTCACAACTAGAGATTTTGAGATTTTTAAATATATTAAAAATGTGAACACACACACACACACATACACACACACACACAGATACTTTTTACATCACTTACCCACAAAACCTCTCAGTCTCATCTTAGTGCCTCTTCACTTGTTTTTCCCTCGCTGACTAATCAGCAGCCTGTAAATGTTTCAATATTTACATTAGAATCACATTATAGCACTGTACTGATTTATGCAGTACATCGAGGACGAACACACACACATTGTCTCCACAAATCTCCACTTGTTTATTTTCTGTTCAGGTGTATATGTCAAATCAGACACACAACTAACCTACCTGTGTAATAAGTATGGTAAGAGTTCAATAGTCTTCTATTCTTAGCCAGGACTCATTCAACAAAAAGCACCATGTGTGTGCAAGCATAAATAATGCCACACTACTGTAATGCCATACTGTTGAAGAGATTAGTTCAGATGTGCTGTACAAAATGTAACATTTATATAACACAACAAAGATTGTGATAAATGGCATGATGATGGTTTATGTTGCTAGCAGGGTGAGGATGATGGTGGATTATATATAAGTATAAAAAACAGATCATATGACAGCAGTTTTTTTCCCCACATTTATTTTGTTAAGGTGAGTTCACGTATAATTTATGTTGTACATGACATTTGGAATATTAAGATTAGTGTAGTTACTGTTGGCTTGTTGGATGAGTTGTTTGGATGCTAAAGCACTTCTGCCAACGAAACATGCAACAGCTTTATAGAGTTCATCAGAAACAATTCCAAAACTGAAACAGCTTCCTGCTTAAGCCTCGGATTCAAACATCTTCTTCCTGCCTCCCATGCCGGCCTGATCCTCGATTTTCTTACGCCAGTCACCCACAGCCTCCTTATCCTAAACCACAGACAATGTGTATAGATAGTATTACAAACTTGCATTATGCTTTAAAAGGAACAACAAGCGTGACATAAGTTTTCAGGTACTTTTTTGTGAACAATAAATATTTAATGACTAATCTCAAAGAATTGTTATGTACTGTATGTCATTACTGATGTGTGTGTTTATCCCTGTGACTGCAAGTGACAAAATATTGCAGTGTATCAGCACATGCATTGTTTTACTGAGTGTGGAAATGTGTGCTTACCTCCTCTTTGACCTCTTTCTTGACCTGTTTCAGGTTGGCTCTCAGATCCATAGACACTTTGTGCTTGGAGCCCAGCAGTGCCTGCAGCATGGCGTCAGCAGACATGCGAACTTTCTTCAGAACAGGCTTCTTGAATTTACCTTTCAGGTCCTGAACCTTTATCTTCAGATCCTCAATCTACAGAAACAGTTCCATTAGTCAAAAATTAATCATCACACACACAGAAGAACAAGAACAGACACTATGAATGAAAAACCTCTTTATCGCTCTTAGCCACTTTGGCAGCCAGGTCATATCTCTCCTCATCTATTACGTCAATCTTCTGATGGAGCTGTTTGCACAGATCCTGAGCAAACAGCAGTAAAGGCTTAACCACACGGCAAAATTCATTCATAATATTCTGAGTCCTCAGTGCTGTGGTGTTTCTGTACCTGTAATTCCTGCACAGAGCTAGGCAGAGAGAGAGGAGGGCATTTCTCCTCCATATACTGCACTCTGTCTTGTTCTGACTGCTTTACCTCAGCCTCCAGCAGATCTTTGGCTACAGCCAGAATCAAACTCTAAAACAAACAATGAATGCTTGACAATTGCAATAAAATACAAACATACTTACAGTCTAAAAAATAACTTGGCATATTTGTACCTTGAGTTGGTGCCGGCGGCTTGAGGTCATCTTTTTTCTGCCGTGATTTTATATAGGAAAGATGATATTTAAATGCTTATTAAAAGACTGTGTGTGTGTGTGTGTGTGTGTGTGTGTGTGTGTGTGTGTGTGTGTGTGTATGTGTTTGAAAAAATAGTTGTTTACAGACTTACTCAGACATGATGGCAGACTTTCCGTGCTGTTCTGTTTTCTGTGGAAATATAGGAAACAGAATGTGATTTCAATAAAAAATGTGAGAAATATTGTAAGAAATCTCATAAATATTCCCTGAACATTGGGCAGATGCATAACAGTGCAGCCTTCAGCCCAAAGCATTAAATCCTGCAGCTTAAAACACTTATACTGTAGTCTGCATGCAACTGTACTGCATTAGATATAGAAACTGAATCTGAGCTCTGCTGCATTTATCACTGATGCACCCCTTACTCGGTTACAGGTACTGAGCACTACTATTAACAGTCATAAAACACTGTTAACTATAGCCATAAAACATGTCTCAAATTACAGCAAATCTTTCCTTAATTACACTTACTTATTTTATGTACACAGAGAGCAATCACCAGTTATATACATGAATATCCAGTAGCTATTAATTAATTCAATTAACTAATTCACTCATTTGGTTATTCATGTATAAGCAATCAGCACAAATGCCCACAGGTCTTGCTATCTATATAACAGTCATTTACATGTGCTTCAGTGTAACTAGTGTAAAAGAAAAAAACAGCTGTGTTCAGGAGAATTTGTCTACTACATATGTATCGCCCAGAACTGGTATGTTATCACTGGTATGGTATTAGCTGTATGAGACACAAATGTTAGTGAAGCAGAAAGCTGATATCGATGTGTAAAATGATCCAAAGTGGCAAGTTCAGAGCAAATGGCTGAAGACATTAAGCAGAAATTCTATCAAGCAAAAGACTAATCGTACACTGACTGTTTTGTTCTCCCTTTCTTTCATTCTAAAATAATAATAAAGATTGTAATAGAACAAATTTTGTCCATCAAATTGTTTAAAATCTATATGTGCATAATTCCTGAAGATCTAAAACTAGCTTGCGGCTGCAGTGATGAGCTGAGTAATGGATTGAGTAAGGCCTCAGATTTCAGGGTTAATGAAATGTTAGCACATACTGTTCCCTTTGCTCTATCATGTCACCCGTATTAAGTTTTATAGACTTTATATTGATACTTTGATGAAATTACAAACTCATAAATTAATATCTGACTTAAATATTAATATATGATTTAAGATGCTCTGTATCATTTACAACAAATTAAACATCAAAGGATGTCCAAGGCTCCTCCATTAGCCATCACCTTTTTGCCCTTGTTGGTATAGTATCTGGTACATGGTTTGTAAAATCTAGATGATCCATTGTGGCTCTCCAACACCTTCCACAATACTTTACTCATCACAAATCATGCAAATGAGAGAATGCTTAAAAATAACACTTTAAACATTATTTATAAAATAAAAAATATGGATTATATATATATATGTATTATATATGTATTTTAAAATACATGAATGAATTACAGGTATGAATGAACAACAATTATTTTGTTTTGAATCACACACTAACTTATAACACAATCATCTTAAACCCAATTAGTTTATATAATTTATGTTTTCTTCTAAAACAAAAAAGTTTTATACAAAATTAAGGTTTTTATAAAACACGTGCAAAAATAAAAACATCACGCCCTTTTTAAAAATTGATTAAAATACAGTAAGTAACAGGTCAGCTAGCATCTCACCTTTGAGAAAATGTGGGTAACAGTACAGAGCAGGAACTGTAGACAACCTCTAGTACTGATTGAGGTTTTGATAGTGATCTGTGATGGGTCAGCAAAACTCTTTAACTCTTTATAGAATTAGTGACCAGAGCAGACCAATGAGCCTTCAAGCTGTTGAAAGCCAATAGTACCCCTCCCAGCTTCACATATATAAATAACCTTTGCTTTCAAGATTGTTATTCTTATTTTATTACATATTTACTTAGCGCTACTTCCTAAATGAGTTATTGCACTCTGAACAGCATAAATCACAGAGATAGAACAAACACAAGTCTACTAAATTAACAGTGGATAAAGATTGTCATTTTGATTACAATAAATGTTCAAACATGATGACCACATTATTTTTCATCCCCCTAAGCAATATAGAAAAAA